>JASDQU010751851.1:18008-35709 GCA_032191745.1 Picea mariana
TATGATATGTGTATATGATTGACCATTTCCTCCACAAACCTACTTTGTGACCTTGTCCATGTGCATAGAGAGGTAACCTATGTTAAAACAAGATTTGTTTGATTTTTTTATTAAATTGGAATTAAATGGTTGATTATTTATGCTCCTAATTACTTTGACTATTAATTAAGAAGCTCCATCTGGTACTACCACTGGGCTGGTACTGCAACAACTACTTGATCTGGTACTCTTCTTGATCCGGTACTCTCCCTGATTCAGTATCAATACTCTTCCTGATCCGATACTCTGCAATGATCCGATACTGCTACTCTGTGCCTCTTCTGGTACCAGCTCTGTGCCTCTTCTAGTACCATCTCTATGCCACTTCTGGTACCAGCTTTGCACCTCTTCTGGTACCATCTCTATGCCTATTCTGGTACCACCATTGCACTAGTCTGGTACCCATATTTATGACTGTGCTAGTTTGGTACTAAACCCCTATCTAAAGAATTAACGTCTTGAACGAGTAGGCTGGTGGTGATTCCAAGAAGTTAATTGGATGGAAGTATCCTTAGGTAGTTTGGAGATCATGATAGACTTCATCACTCATGCACTTTGTTTCATGAGGATGAAGTCCATCCTTTGAGATACAATATGAATCACAAATTGTAACATTTTGAAAACATTTGATAATTATCCCCATACCTTGGTTATAACGGCTCACCTTCTTTAAAAGGGATGGTGTGTAGATTATAAAAAGTAAGTAGCAAGTAGAGAATTATGTATGTTTTTATGCTGGGAAATGAAATGTTGAACTTCTGATTCACTTAATCAATTAAAGGAATGCAAATGTTATTTTGTGCAATTCATGAGTATGAGTAAAGTGTTTTAGTCTGTAATTTCTTCAGAGGTACCGTGTTGTTTCGGCAAGGGCCCACTACCCCAACCAAGGTAAGCCTCCATGTACATGTCTCTATGTGTTGTGAGTTAATTGTGTAAGTGTGAAAACTTAATAGTTGTGTGTTGCAAATGATTTTAAAGGCATAAAATTTCTAAGTACAGTACCGATTTGTTTTATTTTGAAGTAGTGTGAGTGAATGGTTATACATTGAGCAGAGTAGATAATTCCATTTCCATTTCTGCAGATTGATATTTAGTTAGCAAGAGTTTGATAGATGTGTGGGATTGTTAAGTAAGCAATTGTTATTATTTTGAATTTATGATTGTGATGTTCTTAGTAGGTACATGAACCATAAGACTTCATATCTCACCTTCATGCTTCATGTAATGAAGTATCTCAATCATATTTATTTTTTCTTTTATTAAAGAAGGTTTGATTGGAATTGATAGGGTTATGATTGGTTTATTTCTAGGAGTGAATAAAGTGAATTGTTAACTGATATTTCAATTGCTACAAGAAGCAAGATCTAAATTCTTCTCTTCATTTCATGAGCCTATAATGATCATACTTGTTATCTAAGAAACAACCTTTTCAATTGAGTGTTTCTTGAGAGTTTTGTTAGAATATTTACCTTATGAGTTTAAAGTTGTATGAAGTATTCAGATATTCTAAAAACAGAGTGTTATGTTGTTAATTATTTCCTGATTGAACTAGATACAACAGACATAGATAGATTACTTGTTTTCGTCACATATGGTGTAACAACTCTTTTGATTACGAATCCCGGATTGAAATATAAATGAGTGAAATATACTAAGCATATATATACACCAACACACCACATTTTTCTAAGTGAAATATATCTATGATTTAAAGACTTCGGAAGTACACATCTCTACATTGAAAAAAATTCCAACGGTTTCCATAGAAGAAGGTTCCCTAATAGCACTTGTTAGGTACTAGATCTATTATATTAAGAAAAAAATAGACATAATGCATAAAATACCACTGGAAAAACAAAATGTAGAGAGCCACAAAAAAAAATGATACCTTTATTTATAGAAAGCAATGTTCACTTGCCTCTTCGATGGGGAAACCTCCTGCAGAGCAGCTCTATATTACAATAATTATAAAGACAAGGATTTTTCATGCATCCTAGTCTTATTTATGCTAATTCTATCTTCTAAATAACATTCTAGAGGAATTTATTTATAAAAGCGGAATCTTATATTAGGTCTTCTTACATTCACTTGTTCATATTTATTAAATAGGCCTTATTAACTAGTGTCGGCCTTTATTACATTGAAAATATATTAATCTACCTACATTAGGGGTTAAGGAGGTTATGTCCCTAACATATAAAAGAAAGGAATTCACTATAATGGTGACACTCATGTCCACCATCCTCTCACATCCATCCCTCGGACTATACTCCCACTAATCCCCCTTGTAAGTCCCTGACATTCCTCATCATGGTGCTTCCTACCAAACTCCTTGAAATAACACTTTGGTGGCTCCCATACCTAACCAATCAATCTTACATGCTCCTACTAATTATATACTGGAACTATATCATTGACCTTTGCACCAAAAAACTCCTAATACCCATATTAATACCCCTGTGTATTACCCATTGGAAAAAACTCTCCTTGATTTTTCTCCCTTATGACCTAGTGCACATGATGTATGAATTGGATTCACTACCTACCCTTGATGACCACCTATAACTCCCCCCGCTAGCCTCAAAATTAAAGAAACCTAGACATAAGTGTATTAAATCTCACTCATGAGAGATATACCTCACTATACCAGAAGATGAGGCAGAAAATATTATTATTTATTACTCTTCTCGTTCATTTGTCAGTAAGTTCATTGGAGGAGATAAAATATCAGAAAAAGCAATGAAGGGTAGGGTATGTTGGACCCTCCACTTTTGGATAAGACTCAATTGTTTGGAAATAACATAGTTTTGAGGAAGTTAGAGAGTGTTGTGGAACAAATAAACACACAAGCAGAGGATCTGAGCAGCGAAAAGTGATAGTTCAAAGTGCCATCGAGGAATACAGTTGTTTTCCAACTGGAAGGAACAAAATAAATTGTCGGAACCTTCTAACGAAAAACAAGAATATGTGGACTCAAGAAACTATAATGGATGAATCAAGAAGTCTTGTTGAAATCTATAATACAAAGACTTATGAAACGGGACAAGGTTTCTAATGTTATTTTTGTAGATGTTGATATTGATAGAGTTGTTGATGTTTAATTGTATAAACTTGAGCTATCTTGACCCTGGGTTTTGTACTAAGAATTGTATTTGTAATGTGTCTATTCCTAGCTCTATTTCCAATATTGCAATCAAACCAATCATAAAATGTAGTTATGGAGCTTCCACTCAGGATCCAACTATTGTACACTCACCTTTTATATCTGAGTAATGACTATATGAGAAACATTATTTGGGGCCTAAAAATTGGTTTAATTGTGTGTGAATTCTAAGATATTCATCTGTGAAATTGTTATTTGTGTTTCTTACTTGTTCAATTAATGCTTAGGAATACTCTCACAAGAGGAATTTGTCCACATGTTATGCATTTCAATCTTCCATTCTGGTTATGATGTATGTGTATAATATTTTATACTCTTGTTCTTAGGTCTGGTTGGGTTGTGTTCTTCTCACCACTGCATTCTCTTTTACCTCACTCCATTTCATATAATTCTTTGTAGCAATTCAGGTGAGACCTCCTTCCCTTGTGGAAGGTTGAATATGCTAGTTCTCAACACTACAACAGTGCCTTTGTTGGAAAACTCTGAGAACCCTGGTCTCTAACCATGCGGCCAACAAATGGTTCCATTGTCAGGGCCATATCTCTGAGTGATCTTTCATAGGTTTAAACATCATATTTTAAAGTTGTACATTGACAGGTGGTGGGAACAAAAGTGTGACGAATTCATATTTCAAGAAACCGAGTTACAAAAGAAGAATTTGAGAGTTTTGAAGGATGCAGTATATTATTCTGAGACAGCCAACGATCACTACGAAATCTTATGGATATAACTTCTAGAGGAATTCTTTAAGTGTCTTGATAAATTACAAGAATCACCTAAGTTTAAAGATTGAGTAAAGAGAAGGCTCCATTGGAACACTTCACAACTAGACGTCCTTCGTCGATTGGATCACTTGAGTTGTTGTGTGATATATTTTTGGGTCAAGAATAAGCTGGATGGATACATCATCGAATTTTCTATGGAGAACCATTGGTATTTTTCGAAATCACAAGTGGTTTTTTACAAAGGCCCCCAAGGAACAATATTGATTTAGATTCCTCTATGGATGAAGGTTTTGTTGGCAGAAGAAGGAATGTTTCATGTTCCATCAGGGGAGATAGTAGTGTAAAACCCTATGCATGAGGGTTGGGTGATTTAGGTGAAGGGTTCATGAGTTAGGTTACAAAAGTTCTTGAAATATGGGGGGTCATCGTTGTCATGATAAAATTGCTAGAGTTGAACGAGCTCTAAGAAGGGTTGTTATGATTGAAAATAATTGGTGAGAGTAGATGCAAAATTTGATGAAGAGGTCATATCAGTCACAAATGATGATTTAACTTGAGAGTAACCATAAGAAATACCTAGACAAGTTGTGGGAGTTGCAGATATGTGGAATACTAACCAATCATTTGTTGAAGGAAATATTTTGGGAGAGAGATTAAAGTTTTGAAGGAAGCATATGAGTAGGAATTAGGATAGATGAGGGAGTTAGGATCAATGCCAATTTATGAGAACAAGACTTGATCATAACCTTTGAATTAGTTGTGGGAAACTGAAATCTTTCTACACCAAAAGATGTTGAGTCTCATCAAGAAAATAGTACAATATTTCATAGTTACGTGACCCCCTCGACGAAATAATTCCATTCCAAAAGCAAAGGAACCAAACTTGGATTACCCTTTCCCTCAATTCCTTCTACAAATATGGTAAATTCTACACTGAATCCCACAACAATTTCTATTGTTTCTCACAATTATAATACAAAAGGTTTGAATTCTAATAGTAGCAAAAGTGGAGCAAGTTATTTAGCTCTAGTATAGCTAGGACCATTTGTATTTATATTGATAGGATCCCCCAGTTCTCTAATGGTAACTCAACACGTAGGTTCACTCACTCGATACCCAAAATTCTAGGGTAAAGGAGATGAGGATATAGAACAACATTGGTTATTATGTGAGGCTGTATGGAGGTCCCTAATAACTTTAGATGCCAACAAAATAGTCAAATTCCAGACCACATTGAGAGGTAGAGAATTAAAATGGTACTTGAAGTCCATTGAGCCCAGGAATCCCCAAGGGACTCCCCTATGACAACCCTTTAATATTTTTGAGGTCAAACAAAGATTTATTGCAGAGTTTCCCCTACCTCAATCTGAACAACAGGTCATATTTGAGTTGCGAGAGATAAATAAGAGAGATGAGGAGTCTTCTAGGGAGTACAACCAATGATTCAAATATGCAATTGGGAATCTAGAAAACCCAATTCACAAGAATCATCAGTGTGAATGGTTCATTCAAGGGGTCTTTCATTTAACTCAGATTCCACTAACTCAAAACTACGGTCGACCTCCTTTGACTACATATTGAAGCATTGGAACGCTACCTCGGGATATTGCGCATGATGCGACCCACTGAGGATAATATTATTGCATAAATCTAGGGATAGATTTCCACACTAAATGAGAAAATTTAATATTTGGGCCTACCTAAAGGAAGTTGACCATAGGTCTAGTGCACTGGTTTCTACACCAAAGGTCATATAATGATAGAGTGTCTAATATGCCACCCTATTCCTCCACCACCATTCGGACCATCAGGTGGTGTTGTACAAGTTGTGATTGCAACGCCATTCCATGAACCTATGCAATTCTAGGCCTTCCCGACTCAGCAAGGGGGTAAAACCAACGAGCATTGTGAGATTTGTAGAAACCATGGACATTCTCTAAGATACTACCCCATCTTACATAAATATACATCTGTCCCAAATACAGTGTACTACAAATTATGTTGGTTGACTACCCATACCGATAAGCAATGTCATGATTTTGATGCTCTTGCAGATAGAGTGGACCGTTCTGCCTTTAGGATTAATGAAGCTCCTCAAGATTTTGGAGGAGGTCGCAGAGGTGGAGGAGCTTTCAAAGGAGGATGATCTAGCAGCAGAGGACCCACTCACTGCTATAACTATGAGGAACAGGTCAACCTTGTAATGGAATTCCCACATCCGAGGATATGATGGTGTGCACATTACTGAAAAAATATCCATTCTACTAAGAACTATCCTAACCTGATTTCACATTGGGAAGATCGTGCAAGAAAAAGGGGAGCCAATTTGATAAACTCAGAACCTAGGCCAATTTTGAAAGAGAGGTAGTCCAACATTCATGTTATAAAAAGGGTAGATACATATTCTGGTGTCGATGCTAAACATATTCATTGAGGTCAAATTAAATAGGTAGCTCCTAAACCCCCATATGATCATTGATAAAATAAATAATTTTTTCAGAATGCATTAGAATTGTTCTGCTAGATGTTTAATTCTGTGATGCTAGAAGTTGTGAATCCAAGCTATACCCCTCCCTATCGAGTTGCGGAAAAGTTGGTCCCATCCAAGGGCCAATCGTATGACTCAAACAACAATATTTCCTTATGGTTTCAACTCTTTTCTGATATCGTGAATGATGAACACCTTACCCATAAGTTTTGGAACACCATTAACATAGCTATGGATGGAGTTGAGGGAAATGTAGAGGGATCTATAGTTGTTAATATACCTAAGAAGAATGTAAGACAAATATAGAGATGAAAGAAGAGGTCGAGATGTGAGTTCATACTAAATTCACATATTGATGGTTATGAAATTAACTATACCATGTTGGACTTGGGATCATATGTTAATATACTACCAAAGAAAATGTGGGAAGCTATGGGAAAACCCATGTTGGTCTATTCCCCAATTTAGTTTCACATGGAAAAACACTATTGTATGTATGTAGTAGAGAGGCTAGAAAATGTAGAAGTAGATCTAGCAAGAGTCAAGACTATTGCATACTTCAATGTCATTGAGATCATGGGTGAAAAATATCCATATCCAACCTTTCTTATAATTAACTAGGAATACGACAATTATGTTGTGATTGACTTGAAGAAGGAATCCATGACCTTCAAAGTGGATGGTATGAAAGTGGTTCAACCTTTATATCCGTACCTAGGACCACGATACATTGAACCCTCAGAAGATAACATGGAACCTGATGTTTTGGATCATCTGTATATTGTTACTAAAGGCAACCACATAGACTACCACGGATGGTTCAGTTAGCTGGTGAAGTATTTAGTCTGTCCGGGAAGATTCAACAATAGATTTTGAAAGCTGGTAGCAGGGACGATACAAAAACTTCTCAAGAATATGTGCCACTATCCAACTAGCTAGGTGGATTGGAACTGAACTTCGTGAGCATCCAATATATAACAATCTCTTAGCTTTATGCACTTTTCTAGTCAAAATGGAAGAAAAATTTGGGGTAGAACAAAGGATTTTGACACTTGATATCATTTTTTTATCCTCCCCATATCGTTGGTGGGCCACCCACAAAAGTAACCTTCCTTCATGGGAGGATATCAATATTTCCCTACAGCACTGATTTATCCCTCCTTTTAAAGTTATTCAAGATAATCGAGACCAAAAACTGAAGACTTACGTTCTTACCCTCAACACATATGATGGATATTTTGATCCAAACAATCATGTTGTGCACTATGTTAAAGTATGGACAATCGTGTAACTACCATGAGGTTTTTGGGTACACCAGTTTGTTCATTCACTAGGAACAATCCCCACAGCCTGATATACACATAAAGAAACCCAAAGGAAAACCCACAGTTGGGATGTCCTTCAATGCCAATTTTGCAAATATTTCTACTTTACAAGTAAGTCCCCCGAACTCACTTTAGCATTACAAAAAATTAAAATCTTTTTATTCACAGATAAGTTCAAAACCGCCTACCCCCCTGTAGTTTACTCTATGCATAAACACCTACTCTATTCCATCTTTCACCCATCTCTTGAACCAACAAATCATGCCATTGCGCCACTACCTATTTATTGTAGTAAGGTTGATATCACCCCCAATGATCCCAAATATTTAGAAGAACTTGGGAATATGTCCTTTAAATAATCCAAAGGCACTAGGACTGTTTAAGATACCATTTCTCCTGAAGCCAATATCTCCTACACTAACCCTATGAAGTTGCACAAGGTTAATATATGCAGTACAAAGAATCCCAAGATAGCCTCTATAAGGGACTATTGAGATGAATAAACCATAACTAAAATTCATTCCCTATTGAGGGAATGTGAGGACCTATTCCCTACCAAATTCTTAGAGTTGAAGAGAATTAAGGGAGATCTAGGAGAAATGAGAATTGAACTGAAGCCTGACACGAAACCTGTTAAGCACTGAAAATACCATATGAACCCTATAGTGAAAGAAAAATTCAAGAAGGAGAGTGATCACATGATTGCAGCTAGGTTGATATCCCCAATGGATGAGGATGAGTGCATCATCCTAATTGTCATTTATAGTAAAAATATTATGGAGGATACCATGGTTTGTGTTGACTATTGGAGCTTGAAATATGCCTATGTTCATGACCCATTTCTGACTCCTTTTAGTGACGAATTTTTAGATTAGGTTACAGGTAGGGAAGCATATTCATATACCGATGGATTTTTTGGATATAACTAGGTAAGGATTGTAGAAGAAGATAAGAAGAAAAATACCTTCATGACATAGTGGGGGTAATTTTCTTACAACATCATGTTGTTTGGGCTCAAGAATGACCCAATGGTGCTTTCTCGGATCATGATTGACACATTCCATGACTTCATCCA
This sequence comes from Picea mariana, assembly GCA_032191745.1. Lineage (NCBI taxonomy): Eukaryota > Viridiplantae > Streptophyta > Pinopsida > Pinales > Pinaceae > Picea > Picea mariana. The sequence continues at coordinate 26,827 of JASDQU010751851.1, forward strand.
TAAATTTATTGAATTATATTTGGATGATTGGATGCTATACAGTCTACTCAAAGAGAATATTGGTCTCTTATATCTAATGTTGGATCAATATCGTCAACTGTAGATTTCCCTCAATCTGAAAAAGTGTATCTTTTGCATACCATTTGGGAATCTTCTTGTCCATATAATTTGTAGGGAAGTAGTGTTGGTGTACCCTACAAAATTTGCAGTCATCCTCAGTATGCCTCCTCCTACCTCTATCAAGCAGTTGTGAACTAACTTGGGACATATTGGATATCATTATCGGTTTATCACTATGCCAGTATCACAACACCGTTGGAACAATTACTTAAGAAATTTGAAGGATTTCACTGGAATTTAGTCTACGATAAATAATTTGACACCTTGAAAGAAAAGTTGAGTACAACCCCCATTCTGACTTTCCCAAATTGGAGTTTGGAGTTCCATGTGCATATCGATGCCTTCAATACTGCACTAGGTGTTATCCTTGTGCAACTAGGAGAAGGGAATATCGAACATCCTATCTATTTTTCTAGTTGAAAATTATCTTAGGACGAATGCAACTACACCACAACAAAAAGGGAGGGTTTGTCTATGGTATATTCTTTACAAAAATTTCGACATTATTTATTGGGTGGTCACTTTAAGCTTTTCACTGATCACTCTTCTTTAAAATATCTTGTTAACAAACCTATCTTAGAAGGAAGAATATGTATATGGTTGTTACTATTTCAGAAATTTTCCTTTGAATTTATCGTCAATCCTAGAAAGTTAAATGTTGCACCCGACCACCTCTCTCAGTTAGAGTCTAGTGAGAGTAGCAGAGCCCTAGATGGTCAACTTCTTGATGCATATATGTTCTGTATTGAATCTATTTTGTACTATTTGTCAGGAATTTTTGTATTCCTCATTAACAATACAACACCTGAGGGATATTTCACAACTCAAAAAATACCCTTAGTCGTCGGGGAAACGATTATCATCTTATCGCAGGACAGTTGTACAAGCTGGGTTTGGACAATGTCTTGAGGAGATGCATATTGGATCATGAGAGACCAAATATATTATGGGAGTGCCACAATGGAGTTATGGGTGGACATGTTGTGGGTAAGGCTACTGTATAGAATATATAACAGGTTGGTTTATGGTGGCCTACAATGTTTAAGGATGCCAAAGAATATGCCATATCATGTGATTTTTTTCAAAGAGTAGGTAAGTCCTCCCAGAGAGATGAACTACCTTTACACCATGTTAGAGCTCTATAAGCATTCAAAAAGTAGGCTATTGATTTCATTGGGCCCATCAACCCACCATCTCAACATTCCAAGGCCAAGTACATCATTACTGGAACACATTAGCTTACGCGATGGGATGAAGTTGCACTAGTGTGTGACTGTTTTGCCGATACTGCAACCATATTTGTTTTTGAAAATATCATTACTCGATTTAGTTTCCATCAAATTCTAACAATTGATCAGGGTGCACATTTTATAAACAAAACTATAACTACTCTCACCCATGAATTTTTTATTCAACACCATAAGAGTATCCATTGCCACCTACAAGCTATCGGGACAGTGGAAGCGTTCAAAAATATTTTGGGAAAGTAATTTACCAAGGTATGTTGCAAAAACCATGAAGATTGGGATGAAGGCGTTCTAGTGGTACTTTGGTTTTATCGGATCACCACAAATAAATTACACAAGTATACCCCTTTCTAATTAGTATATGGATGAGAGGTCGTTGTACCAACTGAATTTATATCACCAAGTCTATTAGTTTTACAATCTACCAAGATGACTGATGATGAATCCATCGCAACTAGATTTACAGAATTGATGTAGTTGGATGAAGCCATATTTTTATCATACTTTTATCATACTATCGAAAATTCCCAACAAAATCTCTGACATGATTGACATATCAAGCATAAGTCTTTTGTGCAAGGAGAAAAATTTATATTGTATGATAGTAAGTATCAGAAGCATCCTGGTAAATTACAAATGCATTGTCTTGGATCGTTTATTGTTGCAGAGATATGAAAATCTAGAGAATCCGAAATCACGCAACTCGATGGTATCATTTTTCATGGTTGGATGAATGGCACATGCATGAAACCCTACATCTTCTCTCAATAAGCATTGTTGTGTAACCCTCATGTGTTAGGACTGGCTTGCCTAGGTATCAGTTCCCTTTGTATTGCAATTTTTCTTTCTACCAATAATATAATGACACATCAATTCAATTACGTGTTCTTGAGTCTAGTTGTCCATTTCTGATCATTCAGCCCAAATATTCGCTTTGTGATTGGGGAGCTTTTCATCACATCATTTCATAGCTAACATCACCCATCTTTATATTTTGTGTCCATACATTGTCTCATGGTTTTTTATCACTGCATATTCTCACTCCGTACTCAATATATGGTTGTCCTATCATTTTCTCTGACTTACTCTTGCATCATGCTGCCTCTCTGACTTACTCTTGCATCATGCTGCCTCTCTGACTTACCCTTGCATCAACAACTCTAAAAAGTGATCTCAAAATTGTAAAAACAACAATTCAATCACCTTCAACTAATATTGATATTAAGTATAATGCATCTATCCATCGTTATGTATTTTTAGCACCACATGTTTTTCATAATGAAATAAATAATTACCAATAAAATAACAATCAATGTGTCAATACCCATGGCCACATATACACAATGTATCCATTCATTGAATACAAAATACTGCATAACTATGTCATTCACTCCACCACGGTGAACTAGAAAGTATGGCCAATGCCTCAACACATCATCCACACACTTCGTACTATTTTCTTGACTATTTAGATACCTTCCTTTTCAACCTAAACACAACATCAAGAATATAATTCTTAAGTGATCTTCAGTGTCAGCAAAGAGGTTGCAGTCCAAACATTAGGTATACAGTATATACCATTGAGCACTCACATAACGCTATATCCCTTCCATATCCAACCTTTTCATAGTCTCACACATGACTATCTCCATTGCTATTCATTACTATAGAAGGAGCATGTCTCCTGACTTGACCTGGTTATGATATCATAACCAATCATACCACAACATGCAACTAACATTGTATCTAAAATCATTCTAGCATCAACAACATTTACATACTCTAGGAATTTGGCCACTACATGTCAATTTAAATCTGGAAATATTAACTAAGGGGTTTTTTACCTCAATTACCTTCAACATTTATGCATCGGAAGCAACCAAATTCATACCTATATGGCCATTATCAACCTACTTGATGTTATCTGATCAATTGGTATTTGTGTAAGCTTGGAGGATTCCACCTCCATCCTTTTGATCACCATTCCTACCACCCTCTTGGGTCTTCACATTGATGGAAGTCATAAGAAGTAGTAGCATCTGAATATTTAATCATGATATATCATTTTTCCTAAATACATAATCCATCATTAGTCATACTTAATATAACATAACATCAATATTGCATAATAACGTACTATTCTAAGTACACAAGCATGTTATATGCACATTCAAGCACAAATCCACATCCATATGCATGAAGCATTCACTGTCAGCATGCCTATTAATGCATATGCATTCTAACTTCATTATATGCATCATGCACTCTAGTGCATTTCTATTTCAGTTCACTTATTATTTAATTATTTATGTTGTAGTTGGTTGTCTTTGAATTTCTTTAGATATGTGCTTCCTTGTGTGCTCCCATTCTGCTCATTTGCACTATTGTTCCATGGTACGAATACTTTCCATCCAAGTTCCACTTGGCCATTCTGTAATCCAACCAATGTGCTCAATTTTAAGTATCTTATTTTGGGTAGTCATATCCAGCTTTACCTTTATGAAACATTCTAGCACCCTGGAATGAGGTAGCTCACAACATTCCATCACTCTACTATCAAAACCATAATCATTTTGCATCATTTGCATTACCTCTAGTTGTCCATTAGATTAATTAATTTAACAATTCCCACTTTTCTCACTTAAGACCATTCCCAATGGAAGTTTATTTCATTCAGTGACACTTTTCAAGTGAAAGAATCTTCACTATTCTATCTCTAATTTCTCTGCATTAGCATCGTGCTTCCACTGTGAAATCTGATATCAGAAGTGGTTTTATTTGTTTGAATAATTTTAGACGAGTAGCCAAGTCATATATAACAAATACCTCCCAGGAACTCATGTTCTTGGCACATAGAGATGATTCACACATCAAATCCTATGCTCCATGTTCTCTTTCACATCAAGTTTACAACTATCTACACATTTCTACCTTCAAGGCTATGGAGTGTTACTTTTCCTTTATATGCCCCATTAATTAAATTCTTCACCCACTCGCTCCATGTATTATGTGAGGACTCTTACCTTTTTTCATTGCAATTCATTAAGAATCTTTAGCAGTTGAACAATAATTCCTTAGTTTCACTCTTCTTGAGTTCTTTATCCACTTTTCATTACTTTCCCTGTAGCTATTTATTGCCTCAACCAACTTCTACAAGATATGACATGATTAGATTATTATAATATCTGATCCTATTCTTGAATTGATTTGATTATACCTCAAATTCTACCAAATGTTCAAGCAACCATTTTGTTAGAATTATGCATATTATAGAAATTATGTCAAATAATGCTACAAGTCCTTTTTCTGCTCAATTCATGAAGAAATATATCATCATTCTCCAAATTATAACAATTTAATTTTACTATACTCATAATAATATTTCTAAAAACTATACTCATGTTCAAATTTGATCTCTAAGTTGAAATTAATGGCCTCCTGAAAAAGCCACTTTAATCCTTTTTGTGCATTTTTTTCCACTGGTGCAATTTTACTAAAATCCCAACTTCTGTCAACTGCAAAAGAATATATGTCAGGAACTAGAGAAAATTTTGTAGACGACATAGTTAAAAATATTGACAAGGAATTCATATCAACTCTCCTATTTTCAATATAATACACCAATAAAAAACTACAACAATCTGGAATCTGCAACTTTGTCTTTTTTCACCCTTTTTCCAGACTTAGAATTTTTAGCAAACAAATTTGGCTATCTCACAATTTCTGCACTTTTGGAAAAATTTCACTAAACCAAATTTGTTTGTTTTGATGAGTGTATAAAATGTTGAATAAATAAATAAATAAATATTTTTTTGATATGGGGTCACTTTTCCTCCGAAAATCTCAAAAATCTCCAAAACGTTGCCCGAAATAGTGGATTTTGGCATATTTCAGCATCCCCATTCCAATCCCCTTAGGATTTATTAAGTTCCTTCATGGGATATTTGCATGTATGCTTTATGGAATCTTCCCAAGATTTTAAGTTTAATCTGGACCTCGACCAATGATCTAGACCGAAAATTTTAAAAACCACTATTTTTCATTTTTTGACAAATCCAAGCATAATTGGACAATGGCCCTCTTTGACACTTTTGTAGCTCTCCCCTATGTGGAAAAAACCCATATGTTTCATCCCAATCGGACTTAATATGCTCCAATTATGGCCAAAATATGAAAAATGGCTCTAGATGTTTTTTTTTTTAAACTATGGAACCGTTGTGCCTAAGTGTGATATGCACCATCGATCTCAAATTGGAAGCATTGTGGACCATTGATATTCTTTCTATTGACGATCGGTCATCTAGGATCAATGATTTCCTTTGTGAACCAAACCTTCCCACCGATATCCTCGATGCTCGATCACCAACCATCAATCATCGACCATTTTTCTCTGCAACCCAAAAGTCACCCACGAATCTTGTCGATGCCCTGTTACCGGCCATCGGTCATCTTCCCCGACAAACCCAGATTGTTCACAAATCTCACCAAACCTCGACCATCGATGATCGACCCTCTCTATTGACATGGTAAGTATGTTAGCATGGTATGACACGTGAATGATGACCTGTCATGACACATCATCCTAAGGAATCAATCGGGATGACATGGCATGACATGTGGATGCTGACGTGGAATGACACAACATCACCCTATTTTCTCCATTAGCCATCAACAGTCATATATTTCCTTTGGTCAAACGAAACTGCACCCAAATTCGTCGATCACCGATATGTCGACCATCGACGATCTCTGATGCCATTTGGCTGAAGTTCAACACTTCACCAAAACTTGTTGATCCCCGACCATCGATTGTTGGTGATTGAATATTTCTACTGGCGAATTGAAAAATTCTCCAAATTTGTCGACCCCCTACCATCGGTTGTCGGCAATCAGAGATTCTTGATGGCAAACTTCAACACTTAGCAATTTTCTGCCAAAACCCAAGGGAATATAGATCATCGATCTCCCACTCAAACTAATCTAGACCATTGATTTCCTTCAACTTCCAAATGGCTGAAAATTACCAGGGATCGTCAATCTTCCTCATCTTCAAACCACTGAAATGAATCTCGGTTGTTAATGTGGTAATTTTTTTCAAACTTTGAAAACATTATGGTTTTTTATTTTTTCAAGAACGAATCTGGGTCGTTGATATCAAGATCGAACACGATCTCAGTAGTTGATCCTGTGAAATTTTCCCTGCGCTACATCGAACATTAAAATACAATTTTTTCTACCTTCAAGGTCAAATTCATTTTTACAACTCTGCAGATCGAATCTATTAAACTTCTTAGATAGTCCAAATTATTTAAAACTTGAATCTACCCACGAATTTGGGGATATTTGTCTGTAATATTTATGTTTTCCCCAAATTTCACTCAGACCAAAGTCTGCCACAGTGAATTTCTCAAATTCACACTCTTTCTGACCCATACCAGTCAAGTTTTTGAACCAGAAACTCTGATGCAAATCTGTAACATACCCAACCACCCATAGGCTAGGCATGCTATCTCAAAAACTCACTTCAAAACTGATTTTGAATTCTGATAATAATTAATTCAAAATTAAGCATGAAATACTCACATGCATTAATCAAGATCCATGATACAACATGAAATAAATAAACAATGTGCCATGAAAAACAAATAACCAGTAAGCATGCACATAGAAATACATCTTAGAGATAATTAAATACACAACCGAATATACATTATACATAAAACATGGAGAGCACTTATCTTTCCAAATAAACCTTCACCAACTGGTTGCAGACCAAGGATGTTCTTCCCAACCATATACATTGTTGTTCATTTACTCTCAACAGAAGGTCACCCCCAATCCAAGGCTATCAATCCAAGTGGATGGGTTCTAAAGCCAATTTTAAAACACACAAAAGTTGTCTAACTAGCTCTAATGTTTCCCAACTACACAACAAATCCTAATTTCCCACTCTCTTTCCCCTTCAACCTACACAACCCAAAGAAATGAACCCCTTTCTCTTCCATGCATTCCCTCAAGCTATTCCATTTCTCTCCAGGGCTCCGGTGCTACTGGTTAAGAAATATTCATGCTAGAAACTCCAAGGATTCTAAGATGTGACAGTTCTTGAGAACTACCATCAATATCATGCCCATAGAAATCCATTCCAACATGGAATGATCAGTAATTCCTCACAACCATATCATAATGGATATCCTCCTCCTTCCATTCATTTCCATGCTCATCCCAAGAGCACATGAATTAGCAAGAGTGAATGAGGAAAAATATCAAGGAAAGATTGTAAGAGTAAATGGAGAAGAACAAAGAACAACCACCAAACATACCACATGTTACACACCCACTACGGAATAATAAATTTTTCGCTTTTCCTCAAGGGAAAAAATCCCCGAAGTCCTACGGGGGCCTAGCGTAGGCTAGTTCCTCCCTATTTACCTCCTTGTGGTCATGGGTTAGGACCACAGACCAAACAAACCAAGCACCTTTTCATGTTTCACAACTCAGCGATAAAAGTGAGTCTAATCTTAAAGGTAGAATGGCAAGGGGGCTCTGGAATGAAACCTTGGTCGTAGATCTGGGTGCATAGATTCTAGCCATCTAGATCTACCTTCCGCTTAATGATAAGGCACTAGCTCCCTTTCTTTAGTCCTTATCATGATAGGACCTCATGCGTGCCTAAAATGCAAGCGCCTTTCACAACTTCTGACCTCGCGAGTCGGGAGTCGAAGACCCTCAAATTTTCTTCACCAATCGTTGATACCCGAGATTTCGATATGGTATGGCCCCTCCTTGTTGGCGCTCTCCACTCATGACCACTGGCTAGGGATAATTACTAACCTTGCTCGCAACTCGCAAGTTCGTGAGTTGAAAGGTTGAACTTTTGGCCCCTTCTTTTACGAAACCTCGAGATGCGAAAGTCAGAGAAGGTTTGACTTCTTCCAGGCTTCTCGGGACTCACAACTTCGCGACTTGAGTTGTTGGGCCTTTGTGCCCCTTTCTTATGAGAACCCAAGGTACGAGAATTCAACAGGATGTTGACTCCCATTTCAAGCGACACGTATCTACCACCTGTTACCATTTCTCACTCTCTCTAGGCATCTTATCATCACACCACCTGTCAACCACGTGGGTCCCACCAAGCAAACATGCCACGTGTTGCACAAGTTCTCGCAACTCGCAAGCTCGGGACTTCTACGGTCAAAACTAATTCCCCTCAACCTTCGAGACCCCGAAATGCAATGTACCGAGATGTCAAATCCCATGGTTGTCCTTCCTCTTTGATCAACGTCCCAGATCACGTCGCGATCTCGCAACTCAGGACTTCATGACTCCAAGAGACGGGTCTTCCACCTCCGAACTCACGAATCCCCGATACGAGAAGTGGTCAGATCCCACGGCTATCCTTCCTCTTTGATCAACAACCCAGATCACATCCTGATCTTGTGACTCGGGACTTCGTGACTCCAAGAGCCGGGTCTTCCACCTCCGAACTCCCAAATCCCCGATACGTGAAGTGGTC
>JASDQU010751851.1:37842-55171 GCA_032191745.1 Picea mariana
GGTGGTGCCTTTCTTAGGCCCCGATAAAAAGAAAGTAAGCAAATTTTCAAATACAGTGAAATCCATCTCGAAGGTAGATATTGAGGTACACCAATGGAGGAAAAAAACATCACAGGGGCACTTAGAGCATTGGAATCCCCCAGGGAGGGTTACAAAGGAAATCTCTCTCCATTAATAACACAGGCCTATTATTATCCCACAAAATCTGATCCCTTCACAGGTTATTCTATGTACATAAGCCTAACCTTCTTTTTATAAAAGAAATTATGGTTTCATATATTGTTTGTAGGTTTATTAGGACTAGTCATAACTTAGAAAAGTGGTTTTATATTAATAAGTAGCATACAATCGCCCCATTGTTCTTTTTTCACACTATTCTTAGAAGAATTGAATAATAATATTGATCTTCTCAACAAATATGATCCTTTACTTGATCATCAAAATTTATCGAAGGATTTGGTTGATAGGGGTTAGGTTGTGAGAAGAAACATGCGGCCCAAATGCTAGGTTGGACCCTCTATCATACAACTTTTATTATTTTTTTGAAAAATCTAAATTTTTATTCATTGAACTTGTGATTCTAACTACCACATTTAATAATAGGAGAAAAGGTGTCATTAGAAAAAGGTTGGATCACTTTCTCATTACAGACTCTTTACTCAATGCTTTTCAAAGATATAGATCTGGGATTTTTTTCCTCTGGGAAATCTGACCATTTTTCCATAAACATAGACTTGGATAGGACCCATCAAAGGCACCCAACCTTTTAAATTTAATTTTCACTATATGTTTCATATTTAGTATGTCTAAAAAATCACAACAGCATGGAGGCATAACTCAAGGGATAAAGGGGATTGTATGATGCAATTTCAAGAAAACCTTATCAGTATGAAGGGAATATCAAAGGAATGGAGTAAAGATAAATTTTGGGATTCTAAGAATAGACTTCAATAGGTGGAAATCCACTTATCTATGTTGTATGAGTAGGTTTGTAGCTCCATCTCCTCCATGTAGATAATTGATGAACTATCATATCTTGAAGCATGAAGTGATACTCTTCTTGCTTGGGAAGAGGCTATATGGTGCATGAAAATTTAGATGATATGGATTCAAGAGGGGGACCAAAACACTACATATTTTCACAAATAAGCTACAACCAAAAAATCCCTTAATAATTATACTTAGAGAATTAAAGATCATAGGGGTACTTTATTTGAAAATTTTGATTCAATTAGTGAAGTTGGGATCTCCTACTTCAAATTGTTGTACATATCCTAATCGTGAAACTATAAGGAATGTGATATTTTTTGCATCATATTTCCATAACTATATAAAAAAGGAAGATACTAATTCATCAATGTCTCTAGTAGTTGTTAAGGAACTCAATTTGGTTAATCACAAGTTGCAATTTGATAAGTCTCTAAGGATCAACGATTTTCCTATTGAATTATTTAGGGAATTTTGGGATCTCATTCATCAAGATATCTTGATGATGGTATATTAGTCATAAAAGGATGGTTGAATCCATTTTTCTTTCAGTTTCATTTTCTAAGCTACTATCCCTAAGATAAATACTCCTTCTCATATTGATTGTTTCCACCCTATTTTGTTGTGAAATTTATTTTACAAAATCATACCCAGTATCATTGCACACCATCTCAAACAATCAATCTCAACCCACATGTCCCAAGAACAAATGGGATTTCTCCATGGTAGGGAGATTTGGGATTCCATATGCTCATCCTAGGAGGTACTACACTCTATAAAGACCCTCAATAAAAGATATTTCACAACCAAAAGATCTATCCAAATTCTTTAATAGATTCAATTGGTTAGATATGAGAATCATACTCATTCAAGTTGGGGTTTTCCTAGACTTTCATTTGTTGGATTGAATCTTGCATCTCCTTTCCCTCCTTTACCATCCTAATCAACATATTTACATCTTCTTTTTCCCCTACTTATTAAGGCCTTTGATAGGGGTTCCCTCTTTCTCTCCTTCTCTTCCTTATCATCGGCAAGGGCCCTATTCAACTCATCGAGGATGAATTTTACCAAGGGAAATTTAAGCATTAAGATATTTGATTCAATTAAAATCACACATCTCATGTTTATTTATGACTTACTACTATTTGGGAATGGATCCATACTATAATTCAAAATATATTCTAGAATATTGGATTTGTTTTATAACACCACTTAAACATAAATATATTGATCTAGATTATTTTTAGAATGAAATGAAGGAAGAGATATAACAATGAAATATACAAAGATATTGAAATAAACACAAAGATACAATAACGCACAATTTTTATTAATGATGGAAATGTATAGAGACTGCAAAAATTACACAGTGAATAAACTCACTAGAATGGTGGCAACTTATCTCTAAGAAGATATGTGATGGATACGTTCATTTGCAAGAATAATATGATCTTTATAATGAGGATCTAAGGGGACTTTTTAACATAAATAAAATCCAAAACCCTAACCCCAGAAGATGAAACACCAAAAGGTTTTTGGGCCCTAATGGGGGTAGTTGATACGTCAACTTCCCAAGGGAGTAACTTTTGCATACGATATTTGTTTGGGGCACACGATAGCTCATTAGAAATGTATATCCGTGGACTACACATTTTTCTATCACAACCAATCTAAAGCTTGCAGTGTAACTGTGGCGAGCCCAAAAAATGTTGTTTAGAGCCTCAAAATGACCCCAGAAGTTTAGGACCTAAAAAGATGTAGAAAATCTGACAAGATGAAAACCCTTGTTTTGAGCCAGCGAAATAGGTGGGAGGCCACCAATTTCCACCTGGATCATTCTTCCCCCCTTATAGGAATCAATGGTCTCCATTGCGTCAAGTTCCTAGGGAATCATTTTTTGAATCTGAACCTTGGTTAGTTGCTTGCCTTGTTGAAGAAGTTGTCCCGCTTAGGTTGTTGAAGGTTGTTATGAGCTTATGGTTGGAGGGGTTGGATCTATTCAACCGATATATTTGCATGATATTCCTAAGTGTGGGAGGACTCTGTTAGTGAAAATTCATCATGAAGAGCATGGAGGGATACCTTATAACTTCTCTTGACTGGACAATGTGGAGCCACCCTTGTAGGTGTAGTAAGAATATCTTGGTGCTCTTCTACAATATTATTGATCTTATTCTGTTGGATAGAAGGGTCTGGGGTTGAGGCTGCAGTGATTGCAGTGTCCTTCTCTTATGAAAATATCATGAAGAGGATCAACTTTGTGGTATGAGAGATTACTTTGCAACATTGTTTTTCAGGACAATAGTTGAAACTACCTCTAGTATCATGTAGAGATGACCCCCCAGAGTAACAATGACACTACAAGGTCAAGGATCATAAACAACATGACACTTCCACATATATGGCTAGCATAATAGAACATCATAGAATTCCAGTGGGGAAACATCACATAGTACCTCATCCTTGAAGGGATTGATTTTGTATGACATGCGACATTGTTGGCTGACACAAAGATCTCATACCTAGTGAAGCCATTCGATGTTGTATGGTTACAAGTGTAGTGTTGTCAGAAAACCCAACTGCTTCAAGACCTATGCTGAGATGAAGTTATTCTAGCTTCTACTATCAACAATAAAATGCAACAGGATCCCCTTCACCCACATTTGTGAATGGAAGAGGCGCTCCCCCTCCTCAGGATCCTTTGGTTCTTTTGTTCAGATTATTGTGGCCGCAAAAATAGTAGTGGATTCTAAATCAATGATTTTTCTCTTTTTATACTGAACCAGCGTCTGATTCCATGTTCGGCTCTGTTTCTTTTAGCTCATACACCAATTATTTTTTTGAAAGACATTCATCGGTGTTGTGCCAAGGGATTTGGTGGAAGTCCCACCACTTCCTAGTGTACTTTTTTGTCTTCCTATTACCCTTATTTTCCTATGGCTTGGAATGGTTGTATTGAGGTTGGCTATTCTATGGATTAGGGATTCATTTACCATACTTTGGTTCTTTCATATTTGTGGACCCAAATTCCTTCTTGTTCTATTGATCAAATTTCTTCTCGATTTTAATAGCATATTGAAAAGCTACTCCCAGTGATGAGAGATCAATAAACTCCATTTTGGTTTAGATGTACCTGTGTAGAGACCCATGGTATTTTAGAACCAGATGTCACTCAGAGTCTTTGATATCCATATTGTTGGGAAAGGTATGGAAGGTATTGGTGAAATATGGCATTGTTTGGCCCTCTCTTGATGCAGCATGGTCCATCTCATGTATTGGTCATCAGAGTTTCCCACGGGGTAATATTTATCCTTGAACACATCCATAAAAAAAATACCAAGTGGGCTTGGCCCCAAATATGCCAGACTCCTTTGTGGATTTTTTATCCCTGTAAGTTTCCCACCAATGTTTTACATGGGGGAAAGCCTTAAGAAGTGCAAAGGTGATATTTTCTCTATCGAAAAAATTGTGAACAGAGAAATAACCTTCTAGCAAATTTAGCCATTTTTCCAAAGCATTTGCATCGATCTGACCTTCAAATATGGGAATATCAAAATTAACTTGTACCTTGAAAGGGGAATCATCTTCAAATCGACTGCTTGACAAGGACACGCTTGTTATTGTTGACAATCATTGAAGGATTTGGGAAAAATTCTCCAACATCTCGTTCCTCTATTTCACAAGGGATTCCATGAGAAACAACTTGATGGGATATTTTTCTTCCTTATCTCTCTTTTCATATGGCATAGGAGGCCTCTTGGGCTTGTGAGAGAAATCATCCTCAAGATAAACTAGCTCGAGACCCAAATCTCTATAACCTGACCTCGCCGAGGAAATGCACGAAGAAATGAAAAGGAGTAGTCTTCTCTAATACCACTAATCCATAGTATTTTGATAATTAAATGAATGTAGAGATATTAAAATGAAATATACAGAGATATTTCAATAAACAAAGAGATACAGTAATGTACAATTTGTATTAATGACGAAAATGTACAAAGACTGTAAAAAATAAAGAGTGAATAAACTCGCTATAATGGTGGAATCTTATCTTTGAGAAGATATGTGATGGATATGATCATTCACATGAAGAAGATGATATTTAAAATGAGGATCTAAAGGCCTTTTTAACATAAATAAAATTCAAAACCCCAACCCTAGAATATGAAACTCCAAAAGGTTTGTGTGCCCCGATGGGGGTAGTTGATACGCCAACTTCCCATGGGTGTAACATTTGAATATGATCTATGTTTGGGGTGCACGATATCTCATTGGAAAGGTCTATATGAGGAACACACATTTTTTTGTCACACTCTAGAAAAACCCCACATTGTGACTATGGCAAGCCCAAGAAACATTTTTTACGGCCTCAAAACTGCCTCGGCAGTTTAGGACTCGAAAAGCTGTAGAAAACCTGCCAAGGTGGAAACCCCTACTTTGAGCTAGGGGAATAGGTGGGTGGCCACCAATTTCTTCCTGGATAATTCTTCCCCCCTTAGGAAGAAATGGTCTCCATTGCATCAATTTCCTAGCGAATCTTTTGCTGAATTTGAACCTCGGTGAGTTACTTGCCTTGCTAAAGAAGTTTTCCTTCTTATATTGTTGAAGGTTGTTATGAACCTATTATTGGAGGGGTAGAATCTATTCAACCGATATAGCTACATGATCTACCTGAGTGTGGGAGGAATATTTCATTGAAGATATAGCATGAAGAGCTTGAATGTATACCTTATAACGTCGCTTGATAAGACAATGTGGAGGCACCCTTGTAGGTGCAGTAATAATATATTGGTTCTCTTCTACAATATTGTTGATCTTATTCTATTGAACAGAAGGGTCTGGCATCGAGGCTATAATAACTATAGTGTCCTTTTTTTCTGAATAGATAATGAAGAGGCTAAACTTTGGGGTATGAGAGATTAATTTGCGACATTGTTTTGTCGAGACAGTAGTCAAAACTATCTTTGGTATCCTGTAGAAATGACCCCTAGAGTAACAATGACACTACAGGGTTGAGACTCATAAAAAACATGATGATTCCACATATATGGATGGAATAACATAAAATAAAAGACTTCTATTGGGGAAACATAACACAGTACCTCATCTTTGAAGGGTTTGATGTTGTATGACAGACGACACTACTAGCTGACATGAAAATCTTGTCCCTAGTCAAGTCATATGATGTTGTATGGTTGAGGGTGTGGTGTTGTCGAAGCACCCAATTGTTTGACGACCTCTATTAATATGGGGTTCTTCTAGATTTTTCTATCAACAATAAAATGCAACAGGGTACCCTTCACCCACATCTGTGAATGGAAGAGGCGCTCCCCCTCCTCAGGATCTTCTAGTTCTTCTAGTTCGATTGTTGTAGTCAAGAAAATAGTAGTGGGTTATACATCAATTATATGTCTCCTTTTATTATTTTCTAAATCAGATTTTGAGTTGGGGTTTGGCTCCATTTCTTTGATCTCTACCACCAATGACTGTTTTGAGTGAAATTTATTAGTGTTGTGCCAAGGGATTTTTTGGAAGTCGCACCACTTCCCAGTTTCCTTTTCCGTCTTCTTGTTACCCTTATTTTCCTATGGATTGGACTGGTTGTCTTGAGGTTGGCTATTATGTGGATTAGGGTTACCTTTACCATACTTTGGTTGTTGTATATTTGCGGACCCAAATTCCCGCTTGTTCTAGTGCTTAAATTTTTTCTCAATTTTGAAACCATATCGATAATCTTCTCCCAATGATGAGATGTCCAGAAAATCCATTTTGGTTCAGGTGTACCTGTGTAGAGCCCCACAGAAATTTAGAACCAAATGTCACTCAGAGTCTTTGATACCCAACTTGGTGTGCAAGGTATGGAACATATTGGTCAACTCTGACATAGATTGGATCCTCTCTTGATGCAGCATGGTCCATATCATATATTGGTCATATTTCCCCATAGGGTAATATTTCTCCTTGACCTCATCCATAAAAAACTCCCAAGTGGGCTCGGCCCCAAATATTCTAGACTCCTCTGTGGAATTTTTCTCCTAATAATTTTCCCACCAATGTTTGACATGGGGTAGAGCCTTAAGGAGTGAAAAAGTGATATTTTATTTGTTGGAAAAATTGTGAACACAGAAATAACTTTCTAGAAAATTAACTTGTACCTTGAATGGGGAAGTGTCTCCAAACTGACAATTTTATGAATATTTTCATGTTATTGTCGGAAATCGTTGAAGGATTTGGGAAAAATTCTCCAACATCTCGTTCCTCTGTTACACAAGGGATTCTATGAGCAATAACTTGATGGGATATTTTGCTCCCTTTTCTCTCTTTTTAGCCGCCATGGGAGAATGCTTGGGCTGGTGAGAGCATTTTTCCTCAAGAAAAACTATCTCGATACCCAACTCTCTATACCCTGAAATCGTCGGGGACATGCACTAAGAAATGGAAAGGAGTAGCATGCTCTGATACCACTGACTCAAATTATTTTGAGAAAAAAATGAAGGAAGATATATAACAATGAAATACACATAGATAT
The DNA here is from genome assembly GCA_032191745.1 of Picea mariana. NCBI lineage: Eukaryota > Viridiplantae > Streptophyta > Pinopsida > Pinales > Pinaceae > Picea > Picea mariana. Next base: position 45,359 of record JASDQU010751851.1, read on the forward strand.
TTAAATAAACACAGAGATACAATAATGCACATTTTTTTATTAATGGTGGAAATGTACAGAGACTGTAAAAAACACAGAGTGAATAAACTCGCTAGAATGGTGTTAGCTTATCTCTGAGAAGAGATGTGATGGCTATGCTCATTCACAAGAAGAAGATTATTTGTACAATGAGTCTCTATAGGCCCTTTTAACATAAATAAAATACAAAACCCTAACCCTAGAAGATGAAACTCCAAAAGGTTTGTGGGCCCCAATGGGGGTATTGATACATCAACTTCCCCAGGGCATAATGTTTGCATACGATCTTCGTTTGGGGAACACAATAGCTCCTTGGAAAGGTATATACAAGGAATACACATTTTTCCATCACACTCTAGATAAATTCTATGTGGTGGGCCCAAAAAAACAATTTAGGACCTCATAATGGCCCCGGAAGTTTAGGACCCAAAAAGCTGTAGAAAAAATGCGAAGGTGGAAACCTCTGTTTTGAGCCAGCAAAATAGGTGGATGGCCACTAATTTATACCTTGATCATTATTCCCCCCTTAGGAATCAATGGTCTCCATTTTTTCAAGTTCCTGGGGAATATTTTTCTAAATCTAAACCTTGGTGAGGTGCTTTCCTTATTGAAGAAGTTGTCCTACTTAGCTTGTTGAATGTTGTTATGAACCTGTTGTTGGAGGGGTTGGATCTGTTCAACCAATATAGGTGCATAATCTACCTAAGTGTGGGAGGACTATGTCAGTTAAGATGCAGCATGAAGAGCATGAAGGGATACCTTCGAACTTCACTTGACTAGACAGTGTGGAGGCACCCCTGTAAGTGCAGTAAGAATATCTTGGTGCTCTTATACAATCTTTTTTATCTTCTTCTGTTCGATAGAAGGGTCTAGGGTTGAGGTTGCAGTTATTGCAATGTCCTTCTATTCTGAATAGATCCTGAAGAGGATAAACTTTGTGATATGAGATATTAATTTGTGGCACTATTTGTTCGGGACAGTAGTCGAAACCACCTCTGGTATCCTATAGATATGACCCCCCAGAGTAAAAAAAACACTAGAGGGTCGAGACTCATAAAAAACATGACTCTTCCACATATATGGTTGACCTAACATAACATCACATACTTATAGTGGGGAAACATCATAAAGTACCTCATCCTTGAAGAGATTGATGTCGTATGATAGGAAACACTATTGTATGACACAAATATTGTGTCCCTAGCAAAGCCATCCGATGTTTTATTTTTGTGAGTGTGGTTTGGTCAAAAAACCCAATTTCTCGAAGACCTCTGATGAGATTAGGTTCTTCTGGCTTCCTCTATCAACAATAAAATGAAACAAGGTCCTCTTCACCCACATCTATGAATGCAATAGGTTCTCCCCCTCCTCATGATCCTCTAGTTATTCTGGTTGGATTGTTGTGGTCACGATAGTAGCAGTGGGTTATGCATCAATTATTTGTCTCCTTTTATGATTGTCTAAATCAGAGTCTGAGTCAAGGTTTGGCTTTGTTTATTTGATATCAGCTACCAATGAATATTTTGAGTACATTCATTGGTGTTGTGCTAAGGGATTTTATGGAAGTCACACCACTTCAGAGTGTCCTTTTTCTTCTTCCCATTACCCTTATTTTCTTGTGGCTTGGACTTGTTGTCTTGAGGTTGGATATTCTATGGATTATGGATGACTTTACCATATTTTGGTTTTTGCGGATTTGTGGACCCAAATTATCACTTTTTCTGGTGCTTAAATTTATGTTTGATTTTGACAACATATTGATAAGATCCTTCCAGTAATGAGATTTCCAAAAAAATCCAATTCGGTTTGGATGTACCTATGTAGAGCCCCGCGATATTTTAGAACAATATGTCACTTCGAGTCTTTGTTACCCAGCTTGGTTCTCAAGGTATGGAATTTATTCATTAAATCTAACATGTTTTGGCCCCTCTCTTGATGCAACATGGTCCATCTCATGCACTGGTCATCATAGTTTCCCACAGGATAATATTTCTCCTTGACCACATCCATAAAAAAATCTCAATTGGGCTCGGCCGCAAATATTCCAGACTCCCTTGTGGAATTTTTCTCCTAGTAAGTTTCCCACCAATGTTTGACATGGGGGAGAGCCTTAAGGAGTGAAAAGGTGATCTTTTCTCTTTCGTAAAAATTATGAATAGTGAAATAACCTTCTAGCAAATTTAACCATTTTTCCAAATCATTCGCATCAATCTGACCTTCAAATATGGGAATATAAAAATTAACTTGTACCTTGAATGGGGAAGCATCTTCAAAGTGACTGCTTGATGAATATGCACCTATTATTGTCACAATTGTTGAAGGATTTTAGAAAAATTATCTAACACCCCATTCCTTTGTTGCATGAGGGATTCCGCGAGAAACAAATTGATGGGATCTTATACTCCCTCTTCTCTCTTTTCATCCACCATGGGAGGCTGCTTGGGCTAGAGAGAGCAGTTTTCCTCAAGAGAAACTAGATCGAGACCCAACTCTCTATACCATGACCTCGTCGGGGACATGCACTAAGAAACAAAAAGTAGTAGCATGCTCTGATACCACTGATCCGAATTAGTTTTAGAAAAAAATGAAGGCATATATATAACAATGAAATATACAAATATATTTCAATAAATACAAAGATATAGTAATGCACAATTTTTATTAATGACAGAAATGTACAGAGACTGTAAAAAATACAAAGTGAATAAACTCGTTAGAATGGTGGCAGCTTATCTCTGAGAAGAGATGTGATGGTTACGCTCATTCACAAGAATACTATGATGTTTAAAATGAGGCTCTAGAGGCCTTTTTAACATAAAGAAAATACAAAACCTTAATTCCAAAAGATGAAACGCCAAAAGGGTTTTGGGCCCTGATGGGGGTAGTTGATATGTCAACTTCGTAAGGGCATAAATTTTGCATACAATCTTTGTTTGGGGTGCATGATAACTCATTGGAAAGTTATATCCAAGAACTATAAATTTTTCCAGCACACTCTAGATAAATCCTATATTGTGACTGTGGCGGGCCCAAGAAACATTATTTAGGGCCTCAAAACAGTCACGAAATTTTAGGACCCGAAAAGATCTAGAAACAATGCCAAGGTGGAAACCCTTGTTTTGATCCAGAAAAATAGGTGGGTGGCCACCGATTTCCACATATATCATTATTCCCCCATTAGGAAGCAATAGTCTTCATTGCGTTAAGTTCCTAGGGAAGGTTTTGCTAAATCTAAACCTTGGTGAGTTGCTTGTCTTGCTGAAGAAGTTGCCATGCTTAGCTTGTTTAAGGTTGTTATAAACCTGTTATTGGAGGGGTTGGATCTGTTCAACTAATATAGATGCATGATCTGCATGTGTGTGGGAGGAATCTGTCGATGAAGATGTAGTATGAAGAGCATGAAGGGATACCTTATAACTTCACTGGACTGGACAATGTGGAGACACCCCTATAGGTGAAATAAGAATATCTTGGTGCTCTTCTACAATATTGTTGATCTAGTTCTCTTGGATAGAAGGGTCTGGGGCTGAGGATGCAGTGATTGCAGTGTCCTTATCCTATTATCATATCATGAAGAGAATAAACTTTGTGGTATGAGATATTACTTTGCAACACTATTTTGTCAGGACAATAGTTGAAATTGCCTATGGTGTCCTATAGAAATGACCCCCCAAAGTAACAATGACACTACATGGTCGAGAATCATAAACAAAATGACACTTCCACATATATGGTTGGCCTAACAAAAAATAACATACTTCCAATGGGGAAACATTACACAATACCTCATCCTTGAAGGGATTGATGTCGTATGATAGGAGACACTGTTGGTTAACATGAAGATCTCATCCTTGTCGAATCCATCCGATGTTGTATGGTTGTGGGTGTAGTTTTTTCGGGATACCCAACTGCTTGACAACCTCTACTAAGATGAGGTTCTTCTAGATTCCTCTATCAACAATAAAATGTAGTGGGATCCCCTTAACCCACATCTGTGAATGGAAGAGGCACTCCCCCTCCTTAGGATCCTTTGGTTATTCTAGTTGGATTGTTGCAGTTGCAATAGTAGTAGTGGGTTCTGCATCAATGATCTATCTCCTTTTATTATTGTCTGAATCAAATTCTGAGTCAGGGTTCAGCTCTATTTATTTATTCTCAGCCATCAATGATTGTTTTGAGTGACATTTATTGATGTTGTGCCAAGGGATTTTGTGAATGTCCTTTTTCATCTTCCCTTACCCTTCTTTTCACATGGCTTGGACTGGTTATCTTGAGGTTGGATATTATGTGGATTAGAGATTCATTTACCATACTTTGGTTGTTGTGGATTTACGGACCCAAATTCCCTCTTGTTCTAGTTCTTAAATATTTTCTTGATTTTGACATCATATCGATAAGATATTCCCAGAGATGAGATGTCCAGAAACTCCATTTCGGTTTGTATGTACCTGTGTAGAGCCCCGTGGTATTTTAGAACCATATGTTGCTCAAAGTATTTGATACCCATCTTGGTGTGCGATGTATGGAAGGTATTGGTGAACTATGACACTATTTTTCCCCTCTATGGATGTAGTGTTTTCCATCAAATGGATATTCAAGAAATCTTCTACCAAAAATACATTGCTCCTAGTATGTTAGAGGATTGGATCTAAAACCTCTACAAGCAACAACAAGGGGGTTCAAATTTTTGGAAGGACATAACCCAATTAACTCACATTGTCACAAACTGAATCTACTGGAAGGTAGGGAATGGATCAATGTTAGAATGGGTTTGTATAGTTTAGGGATGACCAGTATTAGGACTACATTATGCCTCTTATGTTATTAGATTCTCTGAGAAACCACAACCTGATCAATTTCATCCATGTGGATTTAGGTCAAGTCATTACCCTGTAGAGATGGTTTACTGCATATGACATCATACTTTAGAGATATAAGGATAGTAGTGGATAGAGTATGTCAAAATATTATGAAGGATGAAATCATTTAATATAGGAGCAAGACCATTTAATTTAGGGAACCAACCTAGAAAATCATACATATAATGTTCATCTTGGATAGTGGTTGCAAGACTCAGATGTCTACAGCCGTGGAAGGGATGTTTCTTTGGGGATGCTATTCATTCTTCTTTACTTAAACATTCATCATATATACCATTCTTCCATATCATTAAATCCATATATATCATTATGTAACCATATGCATTCATTAAACTTCATTCTACAGATAATATCAAAACTACTCTAGTGCACACTACATTTTACTTCTAACATATTCATTCATTCACCATAACCAAAGTAACTACAAGAAATAAAATAAAATTCCACACAAAGACAATATTGTTTTGTGGTTCACCCCCCCTGGGCTACGTCCACAAAGATATGGCATTCTATGCTTATTTATTACTCTTCATCAAGGTTCTTTGTTGCACTCATACATCATAAGTTTGGTGATAATGGTGAGGCTGACAAGGTCACACCAAGCTCCACAACTTGCAACCTTACCCTCTATTACAACTAAAAAAACAACCTCATCTCCAAAACTATCTCTAAGATATCACTGCATAAAATTACTCTAACTCTTCTCGCTCGCTAGATATTAGATTCTAGATGATCTCCTCGGATCTCACAATACATATTTATACTACAAAATTAGGTTAAAACCTGTTACATGAATGACCAAAACCCTAACCCTAAGTGGATTAGGTTTGTCAACATTCTAACTTCTGGTGCACGTGGTTGATCCATGTCCTTCTTCTTTTCCTTTGACTTTATGCTTCCTCGCATTGTTTTTCCTTGTTCTTCAACACACACTCCTTTTATGGTCCCTTTCTCAATTGCTTCCTTAATTGTTGCATTGTTCCCCAAAATGGCCTGTGCCAACATGCCCCCAACAATTACCTATGGATCATCTTGAGCCACTCATGCAGTGTTTTCATCCTGCACTAACTTCTCCAATGAGTGGAATTTTCCTACAATCTCTTCAACTCGAGTATTTATCTGTGCGTTCTTCTCTGCTATAGACTCCACAGTCTTCATAGTGATATGTTCCTTCAACAAATCTCCAATATCCAAGCTCATTTTTCCAAGATTCCCCTTGGTTGTACCAATATCATTCAACATCTACTCTACACTTTCCTGAAATGGATCCAATATAGCCTTCCTGGATTGCTTCTATGCATGTTTTCTCTTCAATTCTGCCTACAGATTCTTTAATTCATATGCACTCTTCAACATATCTTAGATTTTCATTTCTTTATGAATCTTCTCGAGTTCCTACACTACAATATTTACTCTGTATTCCTTATATTCTAGCTTCTATATTTTCTCATCCTCCTGTAAAATAGTCCATAATTGCGCGCTCCTATCATATAACTATGTGATCTCTTGGATTCGCTATGCAATACTCTCCTTATGTCCTGTCAGCTCTTAATCCCTATGTATTCTAACCTATGGTGGAGTGCTTGGGTGTAATATTTCCATCAACTTTGTGATGTGCCTCTTATAAGCCTCCATAGTCTACAATATCTTCTCAATCTTACCCTCTGTGGGTACATTCCCTTCCTGCACACTTTCGAGGATAATTATAAACTCTTCATCTACCCACTGCTCTATCTTCTTTATGTGTTTCTTTATGTCCTCTTTTTCAAACTAGACCTGGTTGAGTGTTATGTTCAATGTCTCACTTACTCTCTTAACCAATTGTAAATCTACCACGTCTGCGTGAGCCCTCGATTGAATCTTTTGCACAACACTGACTTGTAGTTTATATAGCACATTTATTGGGACCTTGGGCAATGCCAAGTCCAAGTGATATATGTATTTAAACTTCTTATGTGTTTTCTCCTCATCAATATGCAACATGTCATGAGTGATATAAAATGTTCATTCCCTAACGCTATGATCTGGACCGTCTCCTAGGATTGAACTATCTTTTTCTGAGAATCCTGTTGTTGTGGAGCTTGCTCCTTTTGTTGTGTGGTAGTAAGTTGTAGTTGTTCTATTTTTTCTTTAACTTTTGTCAACTTATTCATTATCACTTCCATTTGCTTCTCACCATCATCCCATGACTCTAGTGCATGGTCTTGCACCTTTTCGATGACTAATTTTACATCATCTTCTGTGATTGTAAATTCAAGGAAACCCTTTTGTGCCTTAATCTTCTTTTGCTATCCTCATGTATGCACTATCGCTTTCTTCATGGGAATTTTTTTGTCTAAACTATAGTATCTAGTATGTCTATGTATAGTATATCTCCTCCTCCTAGTTCCTCCTACGTAGGAACACTTTTATCTTTCGGTGCTCCTCCATTTCTTACTTTTGTGTGGTCCTTCTCCTGCATTGAAGGATTTGGAATAGGGTTCTTTTGTCTTGGCTTTCTAACTGTCATGCTTCCCCCTATTTCCTTCGTATGTCTTGTTTCCTTTGCTATGTTCGTTGTTGGGCTAGTTGTTTTCTTTGATGTGCCAACCTTTGTTTGTTTCTTACCTTTTGATCCCTTCTTGGAAACTACTGGTACTTTCCATTCTTTAGGACAGTATTTCATGGCCCATTGCACCTCTTTTGTTGTCACACAATATCTTATTATATCCATTCCTTTGTGGGATCCCTTTTTTCCTTGTTCCACATCATGTGTCTAGAAGCCTTAAAGTATGTATTCCTTGATTCTTCCTTACTACCTCTGGCAGTATCCTCCAAGTATTGGTTATCGTTTCCTGCATATTGTCAAAATACATGGAAAATATATTGAAAATTTCCTTTGTTTTGTGTCTGAGTTGTGTCTTAATGTCGTATACGTTGTTGCACGACACTTTCCTAGCCTTGGGTAAAATCCACTGTATTTGGGTTCTCCCAAACCCACCAAAGATATCAATATTATCATACATGAATATTCAAAATTTGTTCCAAGATCTTGTGAATCCTTGAAGTCATCCAAAAATAGTTTTAGTAAGTATGGGCTCGAGCTGTGTAAAGTCCCCTTTGTGCACTGCACGGTTGCTACTATAACTCTTGGAGTTGCTTCTTACATGAAACATTTCATTAATAGTTTGCAAGCCATCAAACTTGTTTCCAACCTCATCGCAAGTTCATCGCTTATGTTGATTATGATTCCACAAGACCCTATATATGTTCCATATGTCTTCTTCATCTCCTCTATTAGTGCTTTCCCCATTAGCTCTTATTTTCTCAATGACACAATGAGTCTTTCCTTGCAAGTTTTCTTATTTTATAGTTCCTGTCATAAATGCTATGTTGTATCCCACTTTTCTAACTATTAGCATTAGAAGTCACTCTTGGATTGCAGAAGGAGTAAGCCTGATACCCATGAGTTTATGTCACATTTGTTTATATAAAGGGTGATCAAATGGAAGTAAACTCAAAAAAATATCGCTTTAACTCAAAACCCTGGACTAGGATATGCATCAATAGGTGAGGTCTTAATCTAACTTCATTCAGTAATTTGAGCTTAGAATGAGCATGACGAAGACTTGGTGAGAGATATGGGAAAGACTTTTATGGGCATCAAACCTTCCAGCAGCTTGGAGAAGAATAATGAAATGTTGAGATATGCCTAGATGACATAGTTACAGCAACACCAGGATCAAACATGCATAACGGTGGCTAATGTAACAACTTGATTGGATCTTCAAATGAGATACTTAAGGTAAGAGGAAGAAAAAGACACAGGAATCTAGGAAAAACTGATCACAATACCACTACAATCATACCATCATAGTGTCATCATGATCCTAGACTGGATACTCCAATTCCAAGTGTTTTAAAACAACAATCTACAAAGAAGCAAAAATAAGTTGACTTTCATTAAATAGGAAGTCTCAGATATAAATACATAACCAGAAAACCAATGCTTCCTCAAAGCTTGCAGTCGGGATCTTATCTCTACCATCGATGCTACAAAAAATGGAAAAAATGCCTACATATACTCAAGGGAAAACCCAACAATAGTTTCGAGACACTGCATTGAAGGCATTACGTCTGCATGTTTACTGGCAGACTGTGCATGCAGTCTTTTGACAATCGTGCACTTCAATCAAACGCAACCGCATTCTAGAATGGGCCTGGAAGGAGTTGACAAGTTGACATTCCCTTTCTGAGCCTTCCATTTATGGTGGAAATGATGTCCACCCACCACCAACCGCTTCAATAATTGCTTCCTCGGGATCAGAGAGGCCCGAGCCAAACCTGCATCTACAAGATGTGGCGATCTATCGTTTTCTTGATGCTGCTTAGCTGGACTACTAAGGGGAGACCCAGATGGTAGGCATGGATGAGGATCTAACAAGGAGGACGAAGGCCCCAACACTGTGAAGGTGAGATGGGGGGGCACTCATGTGGAAGAGATATAGAGGCAGGGGACAACGGATGGCAGAAGGTGCGCTGAGGTGGAGTGAAATCATGGAAGGTGAAGGGAAAGTAGGGACAACCATACATGTGGAGAGACGGGGGGCTGTGACACCAGATGATGGGGTGATGTGCCTCGAGAAGGTGATGAGGAGGCCACAATGTGATGATTCAGGGAGAGGGGACACGACATGGGTGAAAGTGGCGTGGAGAATGGAGGTACAGGTGTCAGAGGAAAAGAGGGATGAAGGGGAAGGGGATATGACACCTGGGAGAGTGGAGGACAGGTGTGTGGTCATGAAAGGTAGGAGGGAAACAGGAGACAAGTGTCGGAGGGAGAGGGAGGAGGTAAGGGAGAGCGGAAAGTGGTTTTAGGTGGGAGAGGGGCCGACAGAATGAGAAGGTGCCATGTTAGTGGGGGGGCTACCTAGGA
>JASDQU010751852.1:10018-27912 GCA_032191745.1 Picea mariana
TTAAAGTTAGGCTACTACTTATTTCATCATGTTATTAGATTTATCATTGAGAAGATGTAAAAGAAATGTGTAAATAAAAAAAAAAAAAATCAATGAAATCATGCTAAAACAAAGTTGTTAATGTGTAAGTATTTAGATAAATAGTTAATTTCTTATCATCCTGTGGATGGGTGCTACAATAATGGTCATTTCAATCATGTATTATGTTTTCCAAGTATTTATTGTAGCCTTCTATCAGTATATCAAATCACTCATTCAGATGAAGGTAAAACCATAGAGTTTTTACCTCACCAAGTTGTAATCAAGGATTTAAAAGATCCTATGCATGTTCTAGCAACTGGAATAGCTGATGATATTACCAAGTTGTACAAGTTTGACAACTTTGGGTCATCATCTTTTCCATCATTTTTTGCTGCTCATAGTGATGACTTGAGAAAACTTTGGCATGAGTGGTTTGGTCATCTAAACTATCGCTCATTGCAACAACTATGTAATCAACATATGGTGATTGATCTTCCTCTTGTTTCTTGCAAATATGGTGTTTGTGCTAGTTGTGTTCTCGAGAAACATCATCAAGACATTTTTAAAACATGTGCCTCTTGGTATGCCTCGGGCCCTTTGCATCTTGTTTACAATGATTTTTGTGGTCCACTTTCTTCTCCTTATTTTTCTGGATGCAAGTATTTATTAAATTTCATTGATGGCATTTCCAAATGTACTTAGGTTTACTTCTTAAAACTTAAGAGTGAAGTTTTTGACACATTTTTGGCCTACAAGGCCCTTATATAAAATAAATCTGGACATCAAATTCAAAGGTTAAGAACAGATAATTGAGGCAAATATGTGAACAATAATTTTACAATTTACTGCACTACACAGGGCATCCAAATGAAATACATTGTTCCATATACACCACAAAAAAATGGTGTTGTTGAGAGAAAGAACCGCACATTAAAAGAAATGACTAATTGTATGATCCAAACTAAGGGATTAAGTCTAAAGTATTGGGCGGAAGCCATCAATTGTGAAAATTACATAGTAAATCACACTCCCACAAAGGCTCTTAAAAAAATAAAATCAAAAGAAGCTGGGACTAAAATTAAACTAGATGTAAGTCACTTATGTGTATTTGGCAGTATAACATGGGCTCACATTCCTGATGATAAAAGGAAAGCATTGCAACCTAAAAGTGAGAAGTGTATATTTTTTGTTTATTCTGAAGATTTCAAATGTTATAGAATTCTTCAACCACATTGTAACGAAATTATTATTCGAAGAGATGTTAAATTTGATGAAAATCTCTTGGCCTGCGAGCCTAATTCGACGGTTGTTCCTTCTTCATCCTATGAGCTATCTTCAACGTTTGTGCCTTCTTTTGTTCCTATTCTAGTTTATTCTTCAGATGATGAAACTGAGGATGAAAATCCACCTCCTCCTTCTCACCTTCCTCCAGATGATTTCTTTGAACTTGAACCAACACCACTCCACCGCTTCCTAGATGGGTCCATTCAACATGAGAAGAAGTTGGTGATCTTGTCGATGATTCTTCATATTAACGTCACACGTGTTCACAATTCCAACAAGACTATTATATTTTGGATCAAGTTTCATAGAATCATGATCCAGAGACATTTGTAGAAGCTTCAGGTGATACATATTGGGATACTAAAATGAATGAAGAGTATCATTCTCTAATTAAAAATGATACTTGGGATCTTATACCTCTTCCAAAAGGAATTAGAAAACTTGTCAGATGTAAATGGGTCTATAGAACTAAGTATGCATCAGATGGAAATATTAAAAGACACAAGGCTCAGTTAGTTGCAACCAAAGGATTTTCCCAAGTTGAAGGAATTGACTATAATTAAACCTTTCCCCTTGTAGACAAAATGAATTCCATCCACCTTGTTCTTTCCCTTTCTATCTCACATAAATGGGAGGTCCATCAAATGGATGTTAAATCTACCTTCTTTCATGGATATTTGCACAAATAAATCTACATGTAAAAACCTCCTCGCTATGAGAATAATGACTCTAGCCTTGTTTGTCACCTTAAGAAATATCTTTATGGTCTTAAGCAAGCCCCCCCAGCTTGGTATGCCAAAATGGACAACTTTCTTATTGACACTAGATTCTCTAGATGCCATTATAATCCTAATGTCTATACCAAGAAAGTAGGAATCCATATCATAATCCTTTTACTTTATGCTGATGACCTTATCCTTACTGGTAGTGGCTCAAAAATTTTAAACCATGTGAAAACCATCCTTAAGAAGAAATTTGAAATGACAGACTAGGTTTTTTTCACTATTTCCTTGGCCTCTAAGTTTTGAAAACCAATGAAGGAATTTTTATTTCCCATTATAAGTATACTTGTGACCTTCTTTGTCACTTTCACATGGAAGATTGTAAACCAACCCCTTTTCCCTTCCAGTCTAGATTTAAGCTTGTTGCCACCTTTACTTCTCCTAAAGTTGATGTCACCTTGTATCGTCAATTAGTTAGTAGCCTCTTATACTTGACTCATACCTGTCCTGATATTTCATTTTCTATTGGTCTTGTTGCCATGTATATGAAAACACCCCATGAAAGCCATTGGAAAGACGATAAAAGCATACTTCTCTCTGTCTGTGGTATAGTTCAGTTCATGATACTTTACAGTTCAGGGGGGACTCCTTTATTGGTTCATTTGATTGATTTAGATTGGGTCGATGACCCTGATGATCGGAAGTATATTGCAGGTTATGTTTTTAGCCTTGGTTCAGGACTTGTCACTAGGGATTGTAAGAAATAAAATTCTATTGCACTTTCTTTAACAGAATAAAAGTACTGAGAAACAGTAAATGCAAGTCAGGAAGCCTTGTGGCTTCGAAAAATCCTTTCAGAGTTTGGATTCCAACAGAAGCATCTGACCAACCTTTGTTATGATAATAAGATTTCCATCAATTTCACCAAAGACCCAATTCAACATAAGCACAAAAAACACATCGAGATACACATGCACTTCATTAGAATGCTCATTCATGATCAAGTTATTGAAGTGCTCTTTTCCCCTACAAAAGATCAAGTTGCATACATTTTCACAAAGTCTCTTATAGAAACGAAGTTTTTCAAACTTAGATCTATGTTAGGAGTTCATGAAGTTGTCATCAAGGGGGGATAGGTTCTAATGCCTCCTTCCTTCTCCTATTGTGTCAGTATTGTAAATACTTCAATCCTATACCAAGTTGCTCTTAAGGGGGGATGTTAGGATAATTAGACACTTAGAAGTTAGTTAATATCTACTTGGTCTAATGTGTCATTAGGTAAAAGCGTGTTTATTAGTGTGTTTCTTTAGTATGCATTAGTATGCAATTGTAGTTAGGAAATATGATGGTCACGATATGTTCCCAACATAGAGTGATTTGACGGTTCATATACTCCTCGATATTAATGACCATTGATATATGATCTCTATTTAAAGAGAATGGAGGGTCATTTTACGATGATCAATTTTGAGAAACTCTCTTGTAAAATCTTTTTGTAATCTTTTTCTTTTGCACTAATAAACTGCTCCAAGTGGTCGCATTGGTTGGGGCTGTGGATGTTTCTTCGTAGGGGTTTTGCCACGCCAAAACATCGATGTGTTGCTATTTGATATGGTTATGTGAGAGGTTATTGAAGGTGTTCGTACTCTGTTGGAATACTTGTGTTGTCGAACAAGGTTATCCCATGCACTAGTGGATTACAATTATCCTACGCACCACTTAAAATAAAAACAACTTAAAATCCTAACGCACCGTAATTTAAAAAGAGAAAAAATAGTTATGGAGGTCTGTATACGTTCACTACATGCACATGTTCTTTTTACGAAAAAAGATGCACCACGCCACTAGGTTTTTAAATTTTATAATTACAAAACTTTGTTATTTTGGTTCTAATTTTTTTCGACGATGAGTTTGAGTCGTTCGGCGCACACCACGGGCAGTGCACCCTAAAAATTTATAGGGTGAATTGAAACACAATGCCACATTTTTATGGTGGTGTGTTTGTATACATTAACGCAATGATTTACATATTTACCAACGCACCGAATAAAATAATATATCTGATTCACATTGTGCATCGTTTACCGTAACGCCTGAGTGCGTTAACGATAATTAGATGCATTGCCAAAATTAGCTATATTATTTTATATGATTCATCATTAAACGAACACACCGATGTGTTCCTGTTTACCAACAAACCACCATAAAATGTCACATTTTTTTTCAATGCGCCTTGTAAATTTACGAGGTGCACCAGCTGGGGTGCAATCTAAACAACTCAAACACACAACGCATAATTTTTTATTTTAATTTTTTTAAATAGTGGAAAATTAACTCAGTTCTAAATTTTAATACGCTAAAAAATTAGGTTATAAAGAAAAAAAGACATTACCTGGACATTTTGTCATCGACATGGCATGGTTGCCACATAGTAAAAAAAAACAATTTTTCCCAGTGTTTGGCAAAATTTGAAAGCCACGCATAGAGCAATATACAGAAGAAAGGAAAGAAAGGGAAGCCCCAATGGTAGGGCACTTCAGAGAGGAAAAATTTGCACCGGTGATTTTGATCTCTACAACACTAAAAAGGGTAAAAATGAATTTTATAGACGATAATTTCTAAACCATATTCTGGTGTGCTCGATTAACCAACGCACTAGTGTGTCCATATTTATGTAGTTCACAGGATTGTATGTTTTTACAAATAACCCTAACACGGTGTTCTCTTTTATAGCACTAGTGCATCAATTTACAATGGAGCGCACTGACATATATTTTTTGAAATAATCCTACAATGATGCGTAATTTTTTTATTTAACCCTATCATGGTGCACTCAATTATTAAATTCACTAGTGCAGCCATTGTTATGTAGTGCACTCAATTATTTTTTAAAAATAACCCTAGCACGATGTGCCCTTTTAGATAACTTGTGCATCCATATACTACGGAGCGCACCGGTGTATTTTTTGAAATGATCCTACAATGGTGCATATTGTTTTTTATTTAACCATGTCACGATGTGGTTATTAATTCAATGCCCCGGTGTGTTGTTGTGTTATGTACACACCGATGAGTTTGAGTTTAAATATAGAAACCCTTATGCTTTAAAAGTTATTTGATTTTTTATTTGCACATAAAATAATATATTCATCTTAAATTATCTTAAAATAGTATACTCATCATAATCACACATAATTGTGAATTAGAAACTAATATAGATTAGAAATTGTTAGTAATATAGATTAGAATTTTGCTAGACTGAGCATACTGTAAACTCAAGGATTTGGTATGAAATACAAACTATATTATAAACGAGAAATGATTATAAATTAGGATTTTGAGAGAAAGTTATGATGATTCACGGAGAGATCAAGGTTATGATCATTAGCTGTGATATCACACAGGTTATAATCATTGACGATCATGCAAGGTTATGGTCATTGACAACAAGATCACACAAGGTTATAATCATTGACAATGATGATGGAAATATGGGAAGGGATATCCAGACGGAAGTAGGTACCCATGGAGAAATATTCCCATCGTGGGCATCATGGACATAAGAAATCACATTGTGAATTACCAACTAATATAGATTAGAACTTTGTTTGATAGCCCATTAGTTTGGAGTTCACCAAATACTTGAGTCTTTATGGGTGCTTCAGAGAGACAAAATTTTCACCAGTGCGGGATGCTTTAGAGAGGAAAAAGTTGGACCAGTGCCTGAGAGTTATAGATAACACTGAAAAGGGTAAAAACAAATTTTACGGCTAACAATTTTTTTAATTTAACCCTTTTACAGTGCGATAAATTATTAGATGCACTAGTGTGTTTGTATTTAATTAGTGCACCGAAGTATATTTTTCAAAAACCTTACCATGACACACCATTATTTTGGAGCAATTGTTTGCACTAGTGAAATTGTTTAAGTAGCGCACCGTCGTATATAATTTTTTTAAAAATAACTCCTCCATGGTGCGTAATGTTTTGAGAGAAACTATGAAGCCCAGTGCATCAATACTTACATAGCGCATGAGAATATATTTTTGTTTGAATTAACCCTACTACAACATGTCGGTTTTGATGGAATTGGTGTGTCTATTGTAGAAAACACATCGGTGTGTTGTTTACTTAGAAAAGAAGCGTAAAAAAAATGTTCTAAAACCTTTGTCCTCTCACCTTTGCTAGTGTCCTCTGCTATAAATGGATTTTTAGGCTATTTTTATAGGGGCGTCCGCAAAATCCTTTGCTAGAGGGTATTTTCCTTGTAGTGTCGACACTTCTACTTAACTGAAATTTATCACTTTGATTTTTCATACTATTTTTTTTTTGTAACCTAAACATAGATGATATTGATTCATTGCTTGAGTTTATATGTTATTTCTATGATTGAATAAGTTAGAAATAAAATCATTTATCATATTTGTTTTAATAAAAAAAATTTAGAAAATTAGTTGGAATGACTTTATAAGTTAAGCATTCCAAAATAAATTGTTTTTCAACCTCTATCTTAAATTTATTCTCACCAATTTTATAGATTATTTTGTACATATGTGTTTTAAGTCTTGCGGGTCTTATCGAGTGCCCAATGTGAGTGTGAAACTCATAAGGATTTTTTATTATGTTCATAATATTTGTTTTATTGAATATTAAGATAATTTTGATTTTTTTAGCTCAGAGATGATGATTTATTGTTAGTAACTCAACTTTTCCTTATTTTTACTCTGTGTATGCTTCAACATTATCTTGTTAAACATAGTTATGATAGTGCTTTTAACAATATTAACATCATGAAGGGAATCTTCCTCCACTGTCGTACAATGATTTAACCAAGATACTAAATCTCTAGGATAACCTCTCTTGAGCATTTAGTGACTTTTACTCATATATGAGCTAGCTACATGGAACCTCTCATTCTTCACAGTAACTAGTTTTTTCATGTACTTTCAATCTTGAAAGTAATTAGATTGTACTTATAAGTTAAGTAAGTGATCATGACATTGCTTTAAATGGATGGAATCCCAAATTTATAAAGACCACTAAGAAAATGTGTATTTCACTTAATTATGAATCTCTTTTGGATTTGATTGATTTTTTTGATCCTCCTCCCTATCGTTTTGGAGAGAATATAACTGGAAGCCTCAAAACCATATAGTCACTAACATAACAAAAATATCCATGAGTACCTTCTTATTTTCCCAAAGACAAAATTTTGTAGCTTTACATTAAAAAATAAAAAAAAACTTACTTCTTTTTATTGCAGTGAGAGTAGAAAAATAGTATTTAAACTCTAGGTAAATGGGTCGAATTATAACACCAATAAATTAGGTTGAAAAAAAAACCATAATAGTAAAATTAAAAAGAATAAAAATAAAGTATATACTATAACATATATCATGAAGATATGTAATTCATTTTCCTAATTTTAAGTTTCAAATTACATTAAGTCTATATCATATAATTTTAAAAAATTAACACAATATAGATTAGATGGTTAAAATGGAATGCTTTTTTTTTGTTTGTAAATGAGTGTGAGAATCTACATTACTAAAGAAAATTATAATATAAAAAAGATACAGGGACTCCCAAGATCTGTCAAAATGGAAACCAGATTTGGGGTCCCGGGGGAGCAATATCTAATATAGAAGGGGAGGCCTAGGTCGCCACCATGGGAAACCAACCCAAACCTCTACAATCCAATTTGAAAACCGACAGCATAACGAAAACAAAGAAAGAATAAGGATAGTGGGGTTTGCTCCTACACTGAAAATCTTGACCAGGGCTGGTCCTGCGCTAGTCCAGGTTGATGGGGTGATCTTCATTTCCATCCTTCCTTGCCTCGTTCTCCTTCTCTGCTCTAGCAAGCATATCTTTCTGAAGAATGTTGGGGTTCCATTTATGTAGGCTAGAGTAATATTTATATGATGGACATAGAGTAGATAAAGATGGAATTGCCCTGTCATTCACTCCATTTTTTCCTGCTGGCTTCGCTAGTCCTCCGCAAGTCTTTTTGCACTCGCCTACGGGTTGCTAAGGTGGTTCAGAATACCTGTGAGCACCTTCTTTTGGTCCCTGGTTTTTGTCTTGTTGGTCTCCTTTCGGTCTTCACACATCTTACCTATCAACATTTTTTTTTCTCCAGGCTTCCTCCATCATCCTGTGGTAGAGGTTTGTTCTGGGCTATGTGACTCCTGGGTCCTTTATTGACGCAACCTGCCCCTCAACGAGCGATCGCTCCACCAGGACCTTCTCACCCCTTAGGCCTGAAGAGTCCAAGCTCTTCCAATTCCCTCGGGAGTTCTTTTACCCACAGTCTTCTTGGCAAACTCCCCTTCGAGTGTCGGGAGATCGGGTCTCGCGAAGTACCGAGGCTTGCAGCACAGTCCTCGTGCAATCAAACACCGAAACCCCGATGGTCAACGGTCAACCTCGGGGTATCGTCACTCGCAAGGCTGAACCCTTATATTTCAATTCCCCGAGTATCGAAACGACGATCCCACGCAAATACGCCACCTGTATTCCACTACTCCTTCGGGGTCCCACACTGCCACATCAACCTCGGGATTTCACGGATCGCAGATCCACGACGCCAAGTCCCTTGCCATTGGAAACCCCGAATGCCGAAACTCCGATGTTTCGGGTTTGTGCCACTTGTCCCTCCAACGATCGACGGCTCCGATCAAATCGGGGGATCTCACTTCGCAATTTCAACATGCATGGGATTCTTGCACCCGCCAACCCTGATTCACCAATATGCGATGGAAAATGATCCTTCCTGCGCCTAAGGGTTAACCTCCTCGCTCCTTCTCCCAGATCCAATGACCCACGGGACTTCGCGAATCTTCACGAAAAACTCAAGTCATCGATTCTCTTCCTCTGTGAAGAGACCTCTGCTCTAACACTTTCGTCCTTTGTGACCTCCACTGGGGTCGATTCCACAGCGAACTGAAGGAACTATCCCTCCTGAGCTTTCATCAACTTGGACTCCTTTAAGGATTCCTCGAACATGCTCCCTGTGCTCGGTCTTCAATCACCTCCAAAAGTGATGAATTATTCCAACTCCTGTGCATTCACGCTCGCAACAGTTCCGACCTACACTCACCTGCACGGCTCGAATAACTCAAAAATGACTCTAAGTAATAGAGAACGAAAGTTCAACTGCTTAGCCTCCTCGACGCACTCTATGCGGAGGAATTCAACTGCACTCTATGCAGGAATCTCCTGGCCTAAACAGAGAAACAATTGAAACTCATTCCTTCACTCTCTCAGGTTTTGAACCTGATATGCAATCACATAAGCAGCATATAATAGATAAGCATAGAAAGAAGCAAACATGCAAAGGCACAATATCAACAACACACAGAGATCAAACACATCCATGGAATTGAATCAAGCTTTTCCTATTAATTCAATTATTGTACATGGAGGTTTTTCACAAACTCTCTGCTCTGCTCTCTGCTTGCTGTCAATGCTAATGCTTTGTGAATGTAATGTTACAATGATACAAGGGAGGGTGTCTATACTCCGTTTTCCCTCTCGAAAGGTGACTGNTTCCTATTAATTCAATTATTGTACATGGAGTTTTTTCACAAACTCTCTTCTCTGCTCTCTGCTTGCTCTCAATGCTAATGCTTTGTGAATGTAATGTTACAATGATACAAGGGAGGGTGTCTATACTCCATTTTCCCTCTCGAAAGGTGACTGTCTAATCTACCATAAATTTCTATCTAACAGCCTTAATAGTCTTAAATGCCTTCCTATTTATAACATAATACAAGTGCGCTTAGCTTTGAATGCCTTTGGTTAAACGGCGACGCAACGATACCAAGGTAAAATTCAAAATCTGAAGTTGGCTGGCTTGTCCAGCTGTCCATCTTTCTCCACGCGTTGGTTCGCTTGGCGAGTTGTAGATGCTCCTGCATCACTTATCCCCCCCACTTCTTGAGTTAGTTTTGTTCAGGATTTTCCCTTGCGAGCATTGTTAATTTCTCTCTCCCATCTTTTGAGGATCGTCTTTCCCTTTTTATCGACCTACGTGAGGAAGGTACTCTTCTATTCCCCTGCCTCTTGTTCGATTCTTGTCATCCTCTAGGCACTTGGCGGAGGTTCTGTCCTCTGGGGGCCTCTCTTGTTGTTGGGTTTCTTCATGCATACCATCTTCTCTTGCATATGGTAGTTTTTACAATGGGTTCTTCTCTTATTCTGCTTCACCCCTTTCTGGTATGTAAGGTGGCCCCTGTAATTGCTTTTCTCTGGTCTATTTCTCTTTTTGTTATACCTTCTTTTATAGATCCAACCTGGCTACGGTCTCGTCCTTGCAATCATGGCCTGCTCATGAAGGTGGCCCTTTTGGTCTGTATCCTCTGTTCTGGAGCATGTGCACTTTATGGCCTTGCCACAATCCCTGTGCCAGTGCTTGTCCTTGTACACTGTATGCCAGTCATTTCCTCACCCCTTAACGGTACTTGGGTGAGGTGTGCCCAGAATTGACCCTGGTGAACCTTTTCATCCTTCGTCCTTCGCCGCCTGCTGGTTATCTGTTCTAATTTCCCACATGTAACCCCTGTACTTCTTTCTATTGACAAGACCATGGTGTCATGCCTTCGCCTGATGTGTGATTTGTACCTGCATTTGTAACCTTGTTTGATTGGTGGGATATCAGATTCTGCCTGGAACCTACATGCCCTTCAATTCATTTTGTGCCTCCATTCTTGAAGTGATCTTCCGTACTACTACTATTGTCATAGTCTTTTTCTACAAGTTGGGTGCAATCTGTTGGGAATTGACCTTGTGGTATGTTGCTTCAGATTGTGTCCAGTTCTAGATCTTCGTTATCCACCCCCTCATTCACTATTATGTTCGCTAGTCCATTTTCTGACCTCCGAACCCAACGCAACTCCACTGTGATCCCTTTCTGCAAGTGCTCCTGGATTTTTTGCAGTAGGTGTGCCAATCACCAGTGTCTCTGGATTTTTCCCATTATGGTACCGTTTTGGAGTTTTCTTACTATGTTGATCACCAGTGTGGAATCTCCTTCCACTATGGCATTTGTTATCCCCTCTCAACTTAGAATCTCCAGTCCAGTATCCAGGGCTCTGAATTCCGCGGCATTGTTGGTTGAGTTTCCCAGACTCCCAGGGTACATCCATATGATGTTTCCATTACTATCCCCGATTACTCCTCCCAAACCTATTCGCCCTGGGTTGCCTTTCGTCGTCCCATCGAAATTCAACTTGAGGGAGCCTGAAGGTGGTGGATTTCAGTTGTGCTCACCTACTTGGAGTTGCGGTGACCATATGAACTTATTGCGGTTGCGGTCTTTGTTCAGGTTGAAGGCCTCTAGGACTTGGGAATCTTGGTCAGTGGGTTGTGCTCTACCTACCTAGAAGATGTGGCTCTGCACCATATCTCGTGTCATGGAGATTAATGTTTCCATGATCTTCCCTTCGGGCCATCTTTGGTTTCTGAAAATGCATCGGTTCCTTTCCTTCCATATCAACCATATGATCATTCTTGGGGTGAGTATCCAACAAAGGTTCACATCTTCTTGTTCACTGTAGTTCTCTTTGTAGAGATTGATGGTTGAAACCATGTTACCTTAGATCCCGTTGGACTAGCAAAAGATACTTTCTTCCCAGTCCCAGAGTTCTGCAGTGTAGGCACATTCATCAAGGAGATGGTTCATTGTTTCTTCCTAGGCTTGACAGAGATGACATATTGATGGACCTATGAATCCCATTTTCCTTAGGTTTTCCCAAGTTAGAATGCGGTTGTGAAGTATTAACCATTGGAAAATTTTTATCTTTGGCCATTGAGGGTTGTTCCATAGCTTATCCCAATGTTGCTCTAGGTCTTCTTGGTCCAGGTCCGCTATATACTATTAGACTTATTTCAGGTTGAATTCCCCATCGTCTTTTTGTCCCCACCTCAGTTGGTCCAGTCCTTCCGTGACTGCTATTTTCTATCTTCCTAGCTCCTCCTCCACCTCTTTTACTATTGTTGTGCATGGATCATTGTTATGTAGAGTGATCTTGTCCCAGATTCTTTATTTGTTGCGGTCCATTTCCTGTTTCCAGTATTGGTAGAAGTTAATTTTACCTTGCGCTATTAGCTCCTGTTGGAGTACCTCTCTGTCTGGGTTCTCCATTTTTGGTTCCTGTTGCCAAGTGTCCTCCCAGAATCTGGTTGTTCTGCCATTCCTGATTTCCCAGAAACTATGTGTCTGAATCCAGGCTTTGTTGCGCCAGGCTAGGTTCCAAATGATTGAACCTTCCCTGGTTCCTCTGAAGCATATTTTTTCCTGGTCACGAATTTCTAGGGCATACTTTGCCTTGTTTAGGTTTACCCAAGGTGTAGTAGTTTCTTTGACCCAATGCCACCAGAGTTTCACCCCATAGGTGTTATTGGTCACTTGTGGGTCCTATAGCCCCAGGCCTCCTTTTCTTTTTGGCTTGCATACTTTCTCCCAAGCCACCAGGGCCGATTTTTTCTTTGTTTCTACACCTCACCACAGGAAGTCCCTTTGGATGGCTCTTATTTTTTGTAGAATCCCCTGTGGATTTGGGAATACGAACATCATAAGGGTTGGGATTTCTTGCAAAACATACTTGGTTAGGATTAGTCTTTCGGCTAGATTCAGGGATCTATACGTCCAATTTTTAACTTGCTCCTGTAACTTGTTTATTACTCCTTCCCAAGTTGGCATTTTGTACACTTTGTCTATTAGTGGAACCCCCAAGTACTTGGTTGGGAGTGTCTTCCATTCAAATCCTAGAATATTGGTCGAATTCCTTTGGATAGCTGGGCTAGTATTGAAGAAGAAGATCATTGACTTGGAATGGTAGATCTCAGTGCCCGAGGCTTCCCCAAAATATTCTAGGATTCATTTGTAGGCTTTATCTTCCTTTACCATGTGTATGCCATGGAGTAAGGTATCATCCACAAACTATTGGTGTGTTGAAGTAGAGAAATTTTCGAAGGGTTTGAGACCTGTTATTTCCCCTGTTGCGGTTGCGCTCTTTATGCTCTGGCTGAGGCCTTCCATCATCATAATGAACAGGAAGGGGGGACAATGGGTCTCCTTGTATGATACCTCTCATGGGCCAGAAAGGTTTGGTAGGGGATCCATTGATTAGTAGCGAGTATCTTATTGTGGATATGAGACTGACAATCCAGTTGATCCAGTGTTGGGTAAAACCAAAGGCTTCCAAGGTCTTGACCATATAGTGAGAGATATTTTTGTCATAATATTTTTCTAGGTCTAGTTGTATTATCATTCCCCCTCTCTTCTGAAGCTTCAAGGTGTGAATGATCTCGTGGACCTAGATGATGTTGTCCATTATTTGTCTTCCTTCCACAAAGCCTGTCTATTCTTGTGAGACCAGTGTAGGTAGGAGGGGTTTCATTCTATTTTCTATGACTTTGGTGATTATCTTGTAAACCACATTACATAGCGCTATAGGCCTGTACCAGTCAGGGGTTTTGGCTTCATTTTCTTTGAGGATCAGTGTGATCATTGTGGTGGCGTTTAGTGCTTTAATGATGGAGGATGACCTTCTAGAGTCTTCTACTACCTTATAAATGTCATGTTTGACGATTTCCCAACAGACTTTGAAGAATTCCACTGTGAAGCCATCTGGACCTGGGGATTCCCATTGGGCATTTCCTGGAGCACCTGGTCTAATTCCTCCATGGTAATAGGTTTGTTTAGGAAGAAGTTTTGTTCCTCTGTGACCAGGCGTGGAATATGTTGGGTTATCCTTTGAATGGCCTCCATTCTTTCTTGGTTGGGTTCTTGGGCTATCCCATGGAAGTGTTTAACTAGAGTGGTTTCAATCTCCTGATGTGATTCACGCTCAATTCCATCCTAGTCCTTGATCTTCAAGATTTTGTTGTGGGCTCTTCTGGCGATGGTTGTTCTATGGAAAAACTTGGTGTTCTGTTCTCCTTCCTTTATCCATCAGATATGATACTTCTGATGCCATAGTGTTTCTTCCTGCTAGCATCGCACCTCCCAATATTGGGTTATCTGGATCTCTTCCTTTTTCCGGTCCTTCGTATATCCTTCCAGCATGTAGTTTTCTTGGAGTTTTTTCATTTTTTCTTCTAAGTTTTTTTTCTCTTGTTTTATATTCCCAAAGGTATCCTTGTTCCACTCTTTGAGCTTATTTTTTATGTACTTAAGTTTCTTATAAAGTTGGAACATCTTGGTCCCTTTCTCCAATTGCTCCTCCCGCCACCTCTGTTTGATTATTTCCTTGAAAGTCAAGCGTTCAATCCAGAATTTCTCAAATCTGAAGGGTTTGTTCTTTGGTGTTGTTTGGAAACCTTCTTCCAATTGCACTGGCCAATGATAAGATCACCCCCAGGGAAGGATGTTGCAATCTAAGGTTAGCCCCTGCATAATGATTGAATCTGATATAAGGAATCTATCAAGTCTTGTTGCTACCTGAAACTCGTTTATCCAATTATTGTTCCAGGTGAACTGGCCATTCTTATTTTTGAGAACTACCATCTCTGCTATGTCTATGAACTTTGAGAAATCATCCGCATCCCAATCCAATATTCTTGTACCTCCTTTCTTCTCCGCGAGGGAGTTGACAATGTTGAAGTCCCCTGCCAGGATCTCGTGGAGGTTGGTGGATCGGGATTTTATATATTCTAGGTCTCAGAGAATTCCTCTCTTTTCCTCTAACCCTTGGGGCCCATACACATTAGTGCAAAGAATCTCCTTTGTGTTTCCAATGATTTTCATGCGTACCATTAGGGTGTGCCTAGTTGCTTCGGCTGCTATTAGATTTAGAATTTGTGGGTTCCACAAAGTGAGAATGACTCCTACCATTTGGTGTTCTTCGATGGATTCCATATTGTACTTGCACCATTGTTGTTTACTTATTGCCTCCATTTTGTTTGTAGTGCATTTTGTCTCTTGAATGAAACATAGATCCGGTTGTTCCTGCTTTAGTTTAGTCCTAAGGATTATTTTCTTTCTTGGGTTGTTTAGGCCTCTTATATTCCAAGTTATGAACTTCATTTAAACATGTGGGGGGGAGTTGGGAAAGAGTTTCTTGATCTTACCCAAATTTATCAGTAGCGCTCCCAGCTCCTATAGGGCTACATTGTTTTATTTCCTACCTTTTCTCCTCCTAGTTTGCTTGGGTGATATCTGTGGTTATCCCTCGTTGGATTTGACTCATAGGTGTCTTATCTCCCCATGTGTTTGTTTTTTTCCTCTAGCTTTGGCTTCCTCTCATAGGAGAAATAGGTACTGGATGCGGTCAAGTTGCTCTGTTGGTACGTTGTTGACTCCCTGCCTTTTCCATTGATCCAATATGTTTGTAAGGTCTATCCCTTCTCTTTCCACCAAGTCCCTGAGATCAAGGTATTCTGTGCCTACTTCGCTTGGGGTCATCTCCGCATCTCCCTCTGCATCTTGCATGGCAGTGTTGTCGTCTTTTATTTCTCCATCCATCGGGGTTGCGCAACTCCCCTGTGTCATCTTGTTACTTGGTCGGTTGGTAGGCTATTTTGTTTCTTGTTCTCTGACCTCTTGATATTTTACCAAGTCACTTTCATATTCTTCCCCTTTATTTTTTTGGTCCCTTCCATCCATTTTATTCTGGGTCTCCTAGTTATTTCCTACTGAGCTTTTATTCTATTTTTTATTTTCTCTGTTTCTGGGGTTCGGTGTTATAAACCCTTCCTCATCCTGATGTGTTTTGGGGTTTTCCACTTCCTGATTTTTATTAAGAGGGAATTCTCTGATCTTATTGTCATGTTCATGGAATCTTCTAGATCTAAAGGGGATCTATTCATAATCTATGTTTTGGATCCATTCCTCATCCTTGAATTCCAGACTTATGGCTTCTGGGAGTGCTCCAAAAATGTCCATCTCTATGCAGATTCTTGCGTATGATGTGTATATTCCTTTTAGGGTGGATTCTGAAGTCTTTACATATTTCCCCAGTTTGTTTCCTATTGCTTCAAAAGTGGAGGGAAACCAATCGTCTAAGGGTAAGGAATACAATCTTAGCCAGACCGGTACCTTTTTCAACGTCTCTTTTTTCGGGAATAAATTTTCTTTCCAAGATTGCATGTACAGTCTAGCTGAGGCGTGGAAGTATGGACCTCCATTGAAGACTCTATCCCTGTCCTCCAGATTCAGGAAGACTACTATGAAGAAACCTTTCAAGCCTAGGTGGAGCTCCACTTCTCCATTTGGCTTCCAGTGATATTTGATCCAGTTGCGCAAAGTTCTGTCTATGGGCCATAACTCCATGAACTTACATATGAGCGCATGCATCTTCATCTGGTCCCTTTAGAGTTATGTTTGTGGGTCCTCTAGTATCACCTTGGGTATCATTGTTATTTTGGGATTGCACAGGTTGCGCCCTTCTATCCCATTGGCCTTCACGGTCTCTTGTGCATCACTTTGAGTTTCATTATATTCTTCTCCTGTTCTCTCATTTTTTTCCTAGTTTCTTTCTTGTCATTTCCCTGGGTCTGATCTTGAGGTTCCTATCACTGTTGTCTTGAAAACTACACCTCTTGGCCCTTTCCCTCTATCCACCACTACTTGTTTGTATGAGGGGGTCCCCTTACCTCTCCCCTTTGGTTCTCATGTTGGTGTCTGCTGTGGCCACCACTATCAAACCTTAGCTCACATTGACTATCAAACCCTAGCTCCCGGCATGACTATATTCTTAGTTTTCCCAGTCAACATGACAATCAATTTCACATGCCTTGGCCTACTTCACCTTAACTAGTTGCAATTTTCGTCATATGGAAACAAGGAAAGACTCTAATGGACAACCCACTCAAGAAAACACTATAGTCATCGTGGAAAGCACCATGACAATGAAAGGGACCAATTAAAATGGAATGCTTTTAATAAAAGTATGATAAAATAATTTAAAACAAATAATTTAAAACAAAAATACTAACTATTAATATATTTTAAGTAGTGTAATGTTAGCACAATATGGATGAGATGCTTAAAATGGTTTTAGTAAAAGTATTCAAAAAATAATAAAACAAGTGTTGCATGGCAGCATAGTCCCTGTCGGCTTGAATTGGGAATAAATGCAGAGGGATAGGAAAAAGTAGTGGAGGCAGATGAAAACTGTAGCGGAGATGTGGCAAGCAACATGAAGAACAAGTGGTATTCATGCAATAAATGACACGTGGTGTCTAGAGAACCATTTATTTTTTGAAAGTATATAATATATTTTGCTATGTTGAAAAATTATGTCTATTTTGTCTGTATATGTGGCAGGACAAAATAAAGTTATATTCAAATTAAGAAAATAAAATTTCCGCATAGTGGAATATAAAAGTTTATGACGACATAAATATAAAAGGAGATAAAAATCAACTTAATTTGAAGTATATCGAAAAAGTTACATTTTCCTAGAAATTTAAATGCATTTGTCATATGGACTGGGATTGGGGCTCGCGCAAAACATAAGCATAGTGGAAGATAAAAATTATGAGGCCATATATATTTTTTTATTTGAAATGTATCAAAAAATAATAGTCTGTTACAAATTCCTTGTAATGTAAATGCATTTTTCATTTAGACTGGGATTGGGGCTCCTGCGAAGCATAAGAGAAACATGTACAAGAAATAGGACTATAGAAAGAAGAAGCAAGTGACGATAGAGTGTAATACCTGGAAATAATAAATTGAAATGTATTGGTCTTTGGATAGACATTTGTATTTTAAAAAGTGGAATAACTAGGTTGATAAACAAAGCAGGATGTGATTTGTATAGCCTTACAACGATGGTACATATGAGCCCTTTTGCTATTTGCTTGTTGATTCCTTTTCATTGATGTCGTCGAAGGCTACTGGAATCATGGTAAGTG
>JASDQU010751852.1:27962-47145 GCA_032191745.1 Picea mariana
TTCCTTCTTCTATTGTGTCACTATTGTAAATCCTTCAATCCTATCCCAAGTTGTTCTTAAGGGGGGATGTTAGTATATTTAGACACTTAGAAGTTAGTTAATATCTACTTGGTCTAATGTGTCATTAGGTAAAAGTGTGTTTATTAGTGTTTTTCTTTAGTATGCATTAGTATGCAATTGTAGTTAGGAAATATGACGGTCACGATATGTTCCCAACATAGAGTGATCTGACGGTTCATATTCTCCTCGATATTAACAACCATTGATCCATGGCTTAACACTTGATCGGTACATGATATCTATTTAAAGAGAATGGATGGTCATTTTACGATGACAAATTTTGAGAAACTCTCTTGTAAAATCTTTTTGTAATCTTTTTCTTTTGCACTAATAAACTGCTCCAAGTGGCCACGTTGGTTGGGGCTGTGGATGTTTCCCCGTAGTGGTTTTACCACGCAAAAACATCGGTGTGTTGTTATTTGATATGGTTGTGTGAGAGGTTATTCAAGGTGTTTGTCCTCTGTTGGAATACTTGTGTTGTCGAACAAGGTTATCCCATGCACTGGTGCATTACGATTATCCTACGCACTGCTTAAAATAAAAACAACTTAAAATCCTAACGCACTGTAATTTAAAAAAAAAAATAGTTATGGAGGTCTTTATACGTTCACTACATGCACATGTTCTTTTTACGAAAAAAGATGCACCACCCCACTAAGTTTTTAAATTTTATAATTACAAAACTTTGTTATTTTGGTTCTAATTTTTTTTGATGGTGAGTTTGAGTCATTCGGCGCGCACCACGGGCAGTGCACCCTAAAAATTTACAGGGTGAAATGAAACACAATGCCACATTTTTATGGTGGTGTCTTTGTATACATTAACGCATTGATGTGCATATTTACCCACGCACCAAATAAAATAATATATCTGATTCACATTGTTCATAGTTTACCGTAACGCCCCAGTGCGTTAACGATAATTAGACGCATTGCGAAAATTAGCTATATTATTTTATATGATTCATCGTTAAACGAACGCACTGATGTGTTTCTGTTTATCAACAGACCGCCATAAAATGTCACATTTTTTTCAATGCGCCTTGTAAATTTACGAGGTGCACCAGCCGGGGTGCGATCTGAACAACTCAAACACACAACGCATAATTTTTATTTTTATTTTTTTAAACAGTGGAAAATTAACTCAGTTTTAAATTTTAATACGCTAAAAAATTAGGTTATAAAGAAAAAAAGACATTACCTGGACATTTTGTCATCGACGTGGCATGGTTTCCACATAGTCAAAAAAACCAAAATTTCCCAGCGTTTGGCAAAATTCGAAAGCCACACATAGAGCAATATACAAAAGAAAGGAAAGAAAGGGAAGCCCCGATGGCAGGGCACTTCAGAGAGGACAAAGTTGCACTGGTGATTTTGATCTCTACAACACTAAAAAGGGTAAAAATGAATTTTATAGACGATAATTTCTAAACCATATTCTGGTGTGCTCGATTAACCAAGGCACTAGTGTGTCCGTATTTATGTAGTTCACCGGATTATATGTTTTTACAAATAACCCTAACACGGTGTTCCCTTTTATAGCACTAGTCCATCCATTTACAACGGAGCGCACTGACATATATTTTTTGAAATAATCCTACAATGGTGTGTAATTTTTTTATTTAACCCTATCACGATGCACTCAATTATTAAATTCACTGGTGCAGCCATTGTTACATAGTGCACTCAATTATTTTTTAAAAATAACCCTAGCACGATGTGCCCTTTTAGATAACTTGTGCGTACATATACTACGGAGTGCACTGGTGTATTTTTTTGAAAAAAACCTACAATGGTGCATATTTTTTTTTATTTAACCATGTCACGATGTGGTTATTAATTCAACGCCCCGGTGCATTGTTGTGTTATGTACACACCGATGAGTTTGAGTTTAAATATAGAAACCCTTATGCTTAAAAGTTATTTGATTTTTTATTTGCACATAAAATAATATATTCATCTTAAATTATCTTAAAATAGTATAGTCATCATAATCACACACAATTGTGAATTAGAAACTAATATAGATTATAAATTGTTAGTAATATAGATTAGAATTTTGCTAGACTCGAGGATTTGGTATGAAATACCAACTATATTATAAATGGGAAATGATTATAAATTAGGATTTTGAGAGAAAATTATGATCATTCACGGAGAGATCAAGGTTATGATCATTAGCCGTGATATGATGCAGGTTATGGTCATTGACGATCATGCAAGGTTATGGTCATTGACAATGAGATCACACAAGGTTATAATAATTGACAATGATGATGGAAATATGGGAATGGATATCCAGACGGTAATAGGTACCCATGGAGAAATATTCCCATCGTGGGAATCATGGACATAAGAACTCACAATGTCATCATAATCACACACAATTGTGAATTACCAACTAATATAGATTAGAACTTTGTTTGATAGCCCATTAGTTGGGATTTCACCAAATACTTGAGTCTTTAAGGCTGCTTCAAAGAGACAAAAGTTGCACCAGTGCAGGATGCTTTAGAGAGGAAAAAGTTGGACCAGTGCCTGAGAGTTATAGATAACACTGAAAAGGGTAAAAACAAATTTTACGGCTAACAATTTTTTTAATTTAACCCTTTTACAGTGCGATAAATTATTAGATGCACTAGTGCTTTTGTATTTAATTAGTGCACCTAAGTATATTTTTCAAAAACCTTACCACGACATGCCATTATTTTGGAGCAATTGTCTGCACTAGTGAAATTGTTTAAGTAGCGCACCGTCGTGTATAAATTTTTAAAAAATAACCCCTCCATGGTGTGTAATGTTTTGAGAGAAAATATGCGGCTCGGTGCATCAATATTTACATAGTGCACGAGAATATATTTTTGTTTGAAATAACCCTACTACAACACGTCGGTTTTGATGGCATTGGTGTGTCTGTTGTAGAAAACACATCGATGTGTTGTGTACTTAGAAAAGAAGCGTAGAAAAAATGTTCTAAAACCTTTGTCCTCTCACCTTCACTAATGTCCTCTACTATAAATGGATTTTCAGGCTATTTTTATAGGGGCGTCCGCAAAATCCTTTACTAGAGGGTATTTTCGTTGTAGTGTCGACACTTCTACTTAACTGAAATTTATCACTTTGATTTTTCATACTATTTTTTTTTTGTAACCTAAACATACGTGATATCGATTCATTGCTTGAGTTTATATGTTATTTCTATGATTGAATAAGCTAGAAATAAAATCAGTTATCATATTTGTTTTAATAATGTTTTTTTAGAAAATTAGTTGGAATGACTTTATAAGTTAAGCATTTCAAAATAAATTGTTTTTCAGCCTCTATCTTAAATTTATTCTCACCAATTTTATAGATTATTTTGTACATATGTGTTTTAAGTCTTGTGGGTCTTATCGAGTGCCCAATGTGAGTGTGAAACTCATAAGGATTTTTTATTATGTTCATAATATTTTTTTTATTGAATATTAAGATAATTTTGATTTTTTTAGCTCAGAGATGATGATTTACTGCTAGTAACTCAACTTTTTCTTATTTTTACTCTGTGTATGCTTCAACATTATCTTGTTAAACATAGTTATGATAGTGCTTTTAACAATATTAACATCATGAAGGGAATCTTCCTCCACTATTGCACAATGATTTAACCAAGATACTAAATCTCTAGGCTAACCTCTCTTGAGCATTTAGTGACTTTTACTCATATATGAGCCAGCTACATGGAACCTCTCATTCTTCACAGTAACTAGTTTTTTCATGTACTTTCAATCTTGAAAGTAATTAGATCATACTTATAAGTTAAGTAAGTGATCATGACATTGCTTTAAATGGATGGAATCCCAAATTTATAAAGACCACTAAGAAAATGTGTATTTCACTTAATTATGAATCTCTTTTGGATTTGATTAATTTTTTTGATCCTCCTCCCTATCTTTTTGGAGAGAATATAACTGGAAGCCTCAAAACCATATAGTCACTAACATAACAAAAATATCCATGAGTACCTTCTTATTTTCCCAAAGACAAAATTTTGTAGCTTTACATTAAAAAATAAAAAAAAAACTTACTTCTTTTTATTGCAGTGAGAGTAGAAAAATAGTATTTACACTCTAGCTAAATGGGTCAAATTATAACACCAATAAATTAGGTTGAAAAAAAACCATAATAGTAAAATTAAAAATAATAAAAATAAAGTATATACTATAACATATATCATGAAGATATGTAATTCATGTTCCTAATTTTAAGTTTCAAATTACATTAAGTCTATATAATATAAAAAATTATAATATAAAAAAGATACAGGGACTCCGAAGATCTGCCAAAATGGAAACCAGATCTGGGGTCCCAAGGGAGCAATGTCTAATATAAAAGAGGAGGCCTAGGTCACCACCATGGGAAACTGACCCAAACCTCCACAATCCAGTTTGAAAAATGACATCATAACGAAAACAGAGAAAGCATAAGGATAGTGGGGTTTTCTCCTAGGCTGAGAAGCTTGACCAAGGCTGGTCCTACGGTAGTCCAGGTTGATGGGGTGCTCTTCATCTCCATCCTTCCTTGCATCGTTCACCTCCTCTTCTCCACCAAGCGTATCTTTTTGATGCATGTTGGGGTTCCATTTATGTAGGTTGGAGTAATGTTTATATGATGGACATATCGTAGATAAAGATGGAATTGCCATGTCATTCGCTCCATTTTTTCCTGCTGGCTTCGCTGGTCCTCCGTAAGTATTTTTGCACTTGCCTACAGGTTGCTGAGGTGGTTCAGAATACTTGTGAGCACCTTCTTCCGGTCCCTGGTTTCTATCTTGTTGGTCTCCTTCCAGTCTGCACACATCTTACCTATCAACATTTTTTGTTCTCCAGGATTCCTCCATTGTCCTGTGGTAGAGGTTTGTTCTGGGCTATGTGGCTCCTGGGTCCCTTATCCCCCCCACTTCCTGAGTTAGTTTTGTCTAGGATTTTCCCCTACGAGAATTGTTGATTTCTCTCTCCCATGTTTTGAGGATAGTCTTTCCCTTTGTATCGACTTGCGTGAGGAAGGTACTCTTTTCTTCCCTGGCCGCTTGTTCGATTCTTGTCATCCTTCGGGTGCTTCGCGGAGGTTCTGTCCTCTAGGGGCCTCTCTTGCTGCTGTGTTTCTTCATGCATACCATCTTCACTTGCATATGGTAGTTTTTACGTTGGGTTCTTCTCCTATTCTACTTCACCCCTTTTTGGTATGTAAGGTGGCCTCTATAATTTCCTTTCTCCGGTCTATTGCTCTTTCTGTTATACCTTCTTTTATGGAGCCAACTTGGTTGTGGTCCTGTCCTTGCAATCATGGATTGCTCATGAAGGTGGCCCTTCTAGTCTTTATCCTCTGTTCCAGAGTGTGTGCACTTTATGGCCTTGCCATAATCCCTGTGCCAATGCTTTTCCTTGTACACTGTATGCCAGTCATTTCCTCGCCCCTTAACGGTACTTGGGTGAGGTGTTCCTAGAATTGACCTTGGTGAACCTTTTTGTCCTTTTTCCTTCATCGCCTGTTGGTTATCTGTTTTTCTCTCCCACAGGTAACCCTTGTACTTCTTTCTATTGATAGGACCATGGTGTCGTGCCTTCGCCTGATGTGTGATCTGTACCTGCATTTGTAACCTTGTTTGATTGGTGGGATATTGGATTCTACCTGGAACCTACGTTCCCTTCAATTCATTTTGTGCCTCCATTCTTGAAGTGATATTTCGTACTACTACTATTGTCATAGTCATTTTCCGCAAGTTGGGTGCAATCTGTTTGGAATTGACCTTGTGGTATGTTGCTCCAGATTGTGTCCAG
This sequence comes from Picea mariana, assembly GCA_032191745.1. Lineage (NCBI taxonomy): Eukaryota > Viridiplantae > Streptophyta > Pinopsida > Pinales > Pinaceae > Picea > Picea mariana. The sequence continues at coordinate 33,838 of JASDQU010751852.1, forward strand.
TTCTGGACCTTCGTTATCCACCCCCTCATTCGCTATTCTATCTGCCAGTCCATTTTTTGACCTCCGAACCCAGCACAACTCCATTGTGATCCCTGTATGCAAGTGCTTCTGGATTTTTTGCAGTAGGTTTGCCAATCGCCAGTGTCTCTGGATTTTTCCCATTCTGGCACTGTTTTGGAGTTTTCTTACTATGTTGATCACTAGTGTGGAATCTCCTTCCACTATGGCATTTGTCATCCCCTCCTGACCTAGAATCTCCAGTCTAGTCTCCAGGGCTCTGAATTCCATGGAATTGTTGGTTGAGTTTCCCAGAATCCCAACATACATCCCAATGATGTTTCCTTTATTGTCCCTGATTACTACTCCCAAACCTATTCGCCCTGGGTTGCCTTTCACCGCCCCATCGAAATTCAACTTGAGGGAGCCTAAAGGTGGTGGCTTCCAGTTGTGCTCACCTACTTGGAGTTGCGGTGACCATCTGAACTGATTGGGGTTGCGGCCTCCATTTAGGTGGAAGGCCTATAGGACTCGAGAATCTTGGTCAATGGGTTGCGCTCTACCTACTTGGAAGATGTGGCTCTGCACCATATCTTGTGTCATGGAGATTATTGTTTCCTTGATCTTCCCTCTGGGCCATCTTTGGTTTCTGATAATGCGTCGGTCCCTTTCCTTCCATATCGACCATATGATCATTCCTAGGGTGAGTATCCAAAAAAGGTTCACATATTCTTGTTTGTTGTAGTTCTCTTTGCAAAGATGATGGTTGAAACAATGTTACCTCAGATCCCGTTGGACTGGCGAAATATACTTTCTGTCCAGTCCTAGAGTTCTGCAATGTAGGTGCATTCATCAAGGAGATGGTTCATTGTTTCTTCCTGAGCTTGACAGAGATGACATCTTGATAGACCTATGAATCCCCTTTTCCTTAGGTTTTCCCAAGTTAGAATGCAGTTGTGAATTATTAACCATTGGATTTTTTTTATCTTTGGCCATTGGGGGTTTTTCCATAGCTTATCCCAATGTTGCACTGGGTCTTCTTGGTCCAGGTCTGCTATATAGTGTCAGACTTCTTTCAGGATGAATTCCCCATCGTATTTTTGTCCCCACCTCAGCTGGTCCTCTCCTTCCATGACTGTTATTTTCTGTCTTCCCAGTTCCTCCTCCACCTCTTTTACTGTTGCTGTGGGTGGATCATTGTTCTGTAGAGTGATCTTGTCCCAGATTCTCCATTTGTTGTGGTCTATTTCCTGTTTCCAGTATTGGTAGAATTTAATTTTACCTTGCTCTATTAGCTCCTGTTGGAGTACCTCTCTATTCGGGTTCCCCATTTTTGGTTCCTGTTGCCAAGTGTCCTTCCAGAATCTGGATGTTCTGCCATTCCTAATTTCCCAGAAACTGTGTGTCTAAATCTAGGCTTTGTTGCGCCAGGCTAGGTTCAAAATGGTTGAACCTTGCCTGGTTCCTCTGAAGCATATTTTGTCCTGGTCGCGAATGTCCAGGGCATACTTTTCCTTCCATAGGTTTACCCAAGGTGTAGTAGTTTCTTTGACCCAACGGCACCAGAGTTTTGCCCCATGGGTGTTATTGGTCACTTGTGGGTCCTGTAGCCCCATGCCTCCTTTTCTTTTTGTCTTGCAAACTTTCTCCCAAGCCACTAGGGCCCATTTTTTCTTTGTTTCCGCACCTCACCACAGGAAGTCCTTATGGATGGCTCTTATTTTTTGTAGAATCCCCTGTGGAGTTGGGAATACAAACATCATAAAGGTTGGGATTGCTTGTAAAACAAACTTGGTTAGGATCAGTCTTCAGGCTAGATTCAGGGATCTATACATCCAATTTTTAACCCACTCCTATAACTTGTTTATTACTCCTTCCCAAGTTGGCATTTTGTACACTTTGTCTATCAGTGGAACCCCTAAGTACTTGGTTGGGAGTGTCTTCCATTCAAATCCCAGAATATTGGTCAAATTCCTTTGGATAGCTGGGTTGGTATTGAAGAAGAAGATCATTGACTTGGAATATTTGATCTCAGCACCCGAGGCTTCCCCAAAATATTCTAGGATTCGTTTGTAGGCTTTAGCTTCCTTGACCATGGGTATGCCATGGAGTAAGGTATCATCCACAAAATGTTGGTGTGTTGAAGTAGGGAAATTTTCGAAGGGTTTGAGACCTGTTATTTTTGTTGTTGCGGTTGCGCTCTTTATGCTCCGGATGAGGCATTCCATCATCATAATGAACAAGAAGGGGGAAAATGGGTCTCCTCGTATGATACCTCTCGTGGGCCAGAAAGGTTTGGTAGGGGCTCCATTGATTAGTAACGATTAGCTTGTTGTGGAAACGAGACTGACAATCTAGTTGATCCAGTGCTGGGTGAAACCAAAGGCTTCCAAGGTCTTGACCATATAGTGAGAGCTAATTTTTTCATAATATTTTGCTAGGTCTAGTTGTATTATCATTCCCCCTCTCTTCTAAAGCTTCAAGGTGTGAATGATCTCGTGGACCTGAATGTTGTTGTCCATTATTTGTCTTCCTTCCACAAATCCTGCCTATTCTTGTGAGACCAGTGTAGGTAGGAGGGGTTTCAGTCTATTTTCTATGAATTTGGAGATTATCTTGTAAACCACATTGCATAGCGCTATAGGTCTGTACCAGTCATGGGTTTTGGCTTCATTTTCTTTGGGGATTAGTGTGATCATTGTAGCGTTTAGTTCTTTAAGGATGGAGGCTGACCTTTTAGAGTCTTATACTACCTTATAAACATCATGTTTGATGATTTCCCAACAGAATTTGAAGAAATACACTATAAAGCTATCTGGACCTGGGGCTTTCCCATTGGGCATTTCCTGGAGCACTTGGTCTGCCTCTTTCCTGGTAATAGGTTTGTTTAGGAAGAAGTTTTGTTCCTCTGTGACCAGGCGTGGAATATGTTGGGTTATCCTTTGAGTGGCCTCTGTTCTGTCGTGGTTGGGTTCTTGGGCTATCCCATGGAAGTATTTAACTAGAGTGGTTTCAATCTCCTGATGTGATTCGCGCTCAATTCCATCCTGGTCCTTGATCTTCAAGATTTTGTTTTGGGCTCTTCTAGCTATGGTTTTTCTATGGAAAAACTTGGTGTTCCTTTCTCCTTCCTTTAGCCATCAAATATGGGACTTTTGATGCCAGAGTGTTTCTTCTTGCTGGCATTGCACCTCCCAATCTTGGGTCATCTAGATCTCTTCCTTTTTCCAGTCCTTCATATATCCTTCCAGCATGTAGGTTTCTTGGATTTTTTTCATTTTTTCTTCTAAGTTGTTTTTCTCTTGGTTTATATTCCCAAAGGTATCCCTGTTCCACTCTTTGAGATTATTTTTGATGTACTTAAGTTTCTTATAAAGTTGGAACATCCTAGTCCCTTTCTCTGATTTCTCCTTCCGCCACCACTGGTTGATTATTTCCTTGAAAGTCGGGTGCTCAATGAAGAATTTCTCAAATATGAAGGGTTTGTTCTTTGGTGTTGTTTGGAAACCCGCTTCCAGTTGCACTGGCCAATGATAAGATCGCCCCTAGGGAAGGATGTTGCAATCTAAGGTTAGCCCCTACATAATTATTGACTATGATATAAGGAATGTGTCGAGTCTTGTTGCTACCTGAAACTGGTTCATCCGTTTATTGTTCCAGGTGAACTGGCCATTCTTAGTTTTGAGATCTACCATCTCTGCTATGTCTATGAACTTTGAGAAATCATCTGCATCCCGATCCAATCTTCTTGTACCTCCTTTCTTCTCCACAAGGGAGGTGACGATGTTGAAGTCCCCTGCCAGGATCCCGTGGAGGTTGGTGGATCGGGATTTTATATATTTTAGGTCTCCGATCATTCCTCTCTTTTCCTTTGATCCTTGGGGCCCATACACATTAGTGCAAAGAATCTCCTTTGTGTTTCCAATGATTTTCATGTGTAATTTTAGGGTGTGCCTGGTTTCTTCGGCTGCTATTAGATTTAGAATTTGCGGGTTCCACAAAGTGAGAATGCCTCCTTCCATTTGGTTTTATTCGATGGCTTCCATATTGTACTTGCACCATTGTTTTTTATTGATTGCCTCCATTCTGTTTGTAGTGCATTTTGTCTCTTGAATGAAACAGAGATCCGATTGTTCCTGCTTCATTTAAACATGTGGCGAGGAGTTGGGAAAGAGTTTCCTGATCTTACCCAAATTTATCAGTAGCGCTCCCAGCTCCTGTAGGGCTACACTGTTTTATTTCCTACCTTTTTTCCTCCTCGTTTGCTTGGGTGATAGTTTCGGTTATCCCTCATCGGCTTTGAATCCTAGGTGTCCTATCTCCCCATGTGTGCATTTCTGTCCTCTGTCTTTGGATTCCTCCCATAGGAGAAATAGGTACTGGATGCGGTCAAGTTGCTCTGTTGGTACATTGTTGACTCCCTGCCTTTTCAATTACTCCAATATGTTTGTAAGGTCTATCCCTTCTCTTTCCACCAGGTCCCTGAGATCAAGGTCTTCCGTGCCTACTTCGCTTGGGTTCATCTCTGCATCTCCCTCTGCATCTTGCATGGCAGTGTTGTCATCTTTTATTTCTCCATCCATTGGGGTTGCGCAACTCCCCTGTGTCATCTTGTTACTTGGCCGATTGGTAGGCTCTTTTGTTTCTTATTCTCTGACCTCTTGAAATTTTACCGAGTCAATTTCATCTTCTTCTCCTTTATTTTTTTGGTCCCTTCTGTCCATTTTATTCCGGGTCTCCTAGTTATTTCCTGCTGAGCTTTTATTCTATTTTTTATTTGCTCTGTTTCTGGGGTTCGGTGTTATAAACCCTTCCTCATCCTGATGTGTTTTGGGGTTTTCCACTTCTTGATTTTTAATAAGAGGGCATTCTCTGATCAGGTGGTTGTGTTCATGGAATCTTCTGCATCTATAGGGGATTTGTTCGTAATCTATGTTTTGGATCGATTCCTCATCCCTGAATTCCAGACTTCTGGCTTCTGGGAGTGCTCCAAAAATGTCCATCTCTATGCAGATTCTTGCGTACGATGTGTATATTCCTTTTAGGGTGGCTTCTAAAGTCTTTACATATTTCCCCAGTTTGTTTCCTATTCCTTCAAAAGTGGAGGGAAACTAGTAGTCTAAGGGTAAGGAATACAATCTTAGCTAGACCAATACCTTTTTGAACGTCTCTTTTTCTAGGGAGAAATTTTCTTTCCAAGATTGCATGTACAATCCAGCTGAGGCATGGAAGTATGGACCTCCCGCGAAGACTCTATCCCTGTCCTCCAGATTTAGGAAGACTACTATGAAGAAACCTTTCAAGCCTAGGTGGAGCTCCACTTCTCCATTTGTCTTCCAGTGATATTTGATCCAGTTGCCCAAAGTTCTCTCTGTGGGCCATAACCCCATGAACTTGCATATGAGTGCATGCGTCTTCATCTAGTCCCTATAAAGTTGCGTTTGTGGGTCCTCTAGTATCACCTTGGGTATCATTTCTATTTTGGGCTTGTACGGGTTGCACCCTTCTGTCCCGTTGGCCTTCGTGGTCTCTTGCGCATCACTTTGAGTTTCCTTATATTCTTTTTGTCCTGGTTTCTTTCTTGTCGTTTCCCTGGGTCTGATCATAAGGTTCATGTTGCTGGTGTCTTGAAAACTATGCTTCTTGGCCCTTTCCCTCTGTCCACCACTACCTGTTTGTATGATATGGTCCCCTTACCCCTCCCCTTTGGTGCTCATGCTGGTCTCTACTGTGGCCACCACTGTCAAACCCTAGCTCACATTGACTGTCAAACCCTAGCTCCTGACATGACTATATTCTTAGTTTTCCGAGTCAACACGACAATCAATTTTACATGCCTTGGCCTACTTCATCTTAACTGGTTGCAATTTTCGTCATATGGCAACAAGGAAAGACTCTAATGGACAACCCACTCAAGAAAACACTATAGTCATCGTGGAAAGAACCATGACAATGAAAGGGACCAATTAAAATGGAATGCTTTTAATAAAAGTATGATAAAATAATTTAAAACAAAAGTACTAACTATTAATATATTTTAAGTAGTGTAATGTTAGCACAATATGGATGAGATGCTTAAAAAGGTTTTAGTAAAAGTATTCGAAAAATAATAAAACAAGTGTTGTGTGGCAGCATAGTCCCTATCGGCTTGAATTGGGAGGGACTATTGGCTTGAATTGGGAATAAATGCAGAGGGATAGGAAAAAGTAGCGGAGGCAGATGAAAACTGTAGCGGAGATGTGGCAAGCAGCATGAAGAACAAGTGGTATTCATGCAGTAAATGACACATGGTGTCTAGAGCACCATTTATTTTTTGAAAGTATATAATATATTTTGCTATGTTGAAAAATTGTGTCTATTTTGTCTATATATGTGACAGGACAAAATAAATTTATATTCAAATTAAGAAAATAAAATTTCTGCATAGTGGAATATAAAACTTTATGACGACATAAATATAAAAGGAGATAAAAATCAACTTAATTTGAAGTATATCAAAAAAGTTACATTTTCCTAGAAATTTAAATGCATTTTTCATATGGACTGGGATTGGGGCTCGCGCAAAACATAAGCATAGTGGAAGATAAAAATTATGAGGCCATATATATTTTTTATTTGAAATATATCAAAAAATAACAGTCTGTTACAAATTCCTTGTAATGTAAATGCATTTTTCATATAGACTGGGATTGGGGCTCCCACAGACCATAAGAGAAACATGTACAAGAAATAGGACTGTAGAAAGAAGAAGAAGACGACGATAGAGTGTAATACCTATAAATAATAAATTGAAATGCATTGGTCTTTGGATAGACATTTGTATTTTAAAAAGTGGAATAACTAGGTTGATAAACAAAGCAGGATGTGATGAGTATAGACTTACAACGATGGTACATATGACCCCTTTTGCTATTTGCTTGTTGATTCCTTTTCATTGATGTCGTCGAAGGCTACTGGAATCATGGTAAGTGTTTGTTTCATTTCGTCAGCGTTCTGCTTCAATTCACTTTCGAGGCATTCTTCAATGAATCTTCTCATTGGGGCGACGTTAATCTCATTATGGATTTTTATGTTGAAAAGTTCATTTTTCAATTCCTTGAAGTCGATAGAAAGATTACACAGAGCATGATAAATTTCCTTATTATGTACTGAGTAGTCGACTAGCTAGTGGTCGACGCCATCTTGACCATATTCATGGATGTTGTAAAACTTCTTCAAAGATAACTCCTTAAAAATATCGACCTGTTCAACGAAGGCTTTCTTAGTCAAGGGAAAGGAGTTGATGATTAAGTAGGGGTCTTGGAAGTCGTTGGTCCTTTGGGCTAAGTTTATTCTGGCCAGCTTTGTGAACAATTTTTCTTTTTTTGATATTGCTTGTTCACATGACTAGATAATGACATGCAGGTTCTTCACTTTTTCTTTCCAGCATGCATTTAATTGATTGATCCAGTTTTTGGATGGGAGATATTGTTCTCTTCTTTTAGTTTCTTTCATGTTGTTGAAATTGGTGCCAAAATTAAGGACCATGTTTAAATAGAAATGTTCTTCATCTTTTAACTCCACCTACAAATGTTCTAGCAACCTATGTGCCCTTGTTCCAAGGGAAGTCATGGTTTGCGATGTTTCCCAGGCCTTAGAAATCAGTTCCATTCTTTTCTTGATATTATTCTCCACATATCCTCTACAGGATGCGAGGATACTGGAGGATACTTTTAACTTGGCTACATGAGTCTTTGGCATGGCTATTGCCAAAGGATTGGCAAGAAATGGCATAGGAATCAAAGCTTCTTCCAATTCCTTGACCCGGTCCTTCAGTCTTGCATTATCGGCTTCAATGTTTCCAATGGAATCATCAAGAGCATCTCCAGTCACTATGTGAAGTTGACAAATTTGGGACAACTGCATATTGGCAAGGTTAACCTCTGAACAAGATTTTCCTTTCTTATTTTTTACATCTTTCTTTTCAATAATTATTTTTTTGGAATGGATGTCAAAAACAACACTCTGGAACATGAAGGATTCATCTTCGTTGAAATGTTTGGTATCAAATATTTCCATTGGATGAATATGATGGATCGTGTCTGTGGGATGATCAAGGTAGTAGAATATGCTATCCAGATCAGGTTCAAGTTCCATGTTCTCACTCTGAATTTCGGGCTCTTCCGCTTGTCCCACAATTTTTTTCTCTTCTTCTCCACTGGAATCTTGTGATAAGTATCAATTTTAAGGTGAGGACGGTCGTTATCTCCTTCGTTTGAAGAACTCTAATTTTCTTTGTTGTTGTGGTGGGCCGTTGAAGCGATACTCTAGGATGTTGTACTTTTGGGAGTGTTATTCGTCGATTGAACACTCTTCTCATAGGGGTCTTTTCCCTATTGCTTGTTCAATTCAGTCGTTCTTTGCAGTGCGTCTAGGTCATCGACATCAGAAGTAGGAGCATTGTTGCTAGTGTCTCTATTTTTGGTCCAGTGTTTTTTGAAAACAAAATTGCCCAAGCCAAGTGTTTGTAAATGTTGTAAAAAAATTTTGTCGGGGTCAAACCCTATTAGGGTTTCAGGATATCTTGTGTTTAGGTTGCTAAAATGGGTTAAAAATTCTTCAATTATTTTGACGTTCCTCAACACGAAGTCCCTGACTTTCCAAGGCAAAGGAATGAACTATTTGTTCTTCTTTTCTTGGAATATATGCAACCAGTAGTTGTATTTCCTTGATACTTCTGTGACAAACATTTTGTCCTTAATGTGACATGGAAGGAGAGTAGGTTTTTCCTTGGAGCCAAAAATCCTTATCAAAGTGTAATTATCGAGATATTAAATTGCCCCCTTCCTGTCCAAAAAATTGGTTTCCTGGTCAGATATTCGAGGAGCATATTCTCCCAACAACAAAAAATTGAAAACAAACACAAATCCATTAAAAACCTCATAAAAACAGTGGGAGGCCTTGTGCTTCCACAAGTCCTGGTACTTGAATGTTACTGGGTTGAATTCCCAGTTGACCTTTTTGGACAGAGATAGTTCTGGAAACTGGAAACAATGCGCTATCGCAAAAACTAAGTAGGATGAAATAAAAAATCTCTTCTCCTTTTTGAAGATTGACAATTGGGAACAAATTTCATGGGAAATTAGTTTTCCCCAATAAAAAATGGCTTGTTCCTTGAATGTGAAATACAAAATATAAAGAGCCATCCAGGAAACAGTTATTGTGGAGTCATGTCCCATTATTCTTGTAAACAACCAGGCAATTTCCTGGTATAGATTTCTAAATGAACTAACCTGGAAGCTTATGATATCTTCAGGAACTACCATTGGGTCTTCCAAGAACTCGGGCAAGAGGTCCAACCCATTATTATGATTTCTTAGGAACTACTTGGAATCTCCTCCTTTGAATGTCAATGTTGGTTCCGACAATATTAACATCTGGTAGAAGACCTGAGGCGACAAAGAAACAAAAGAGCTGTCCCACAGTGGAATAATTCTTTGGGATGGGATAAATTTATTGGTGCACCAAGAGACCAACTCCTTACAATCAAACAATTTAGGGACACAGCCTGCACGAGCAATCCAAAAGGTCCAAATTACTTCACTCTGGGTAGCATGATATGAGTAATAGGAATATCCCCTGGACCACTGGAAGTCCTGGTCCTCGTGCCTGAAGTTGTTCACTATATCTCCACAGAACTGTTGTTTATATATATACATATAAATAATTTTTTATTATAAACGAGTGTGAAGGTCACGGAGACGACGAAGAACAAGGAACGAATGGCAAGGACTGAAAAATGGTTGGATGGGATTCATAATAGGGTTACGGGGATACTCAAGAGAGGTGATTGTTTGACGGTCAAATTTTATGTATTGGAGTTTTTAACTGCAATTCGTGTAAAACAAAAGAGAGTATGATGGGGCAGTTTTGCGACGGTTTTGTATATTTGAGGAATTCTAGGAAAGTGGCTAAGTATGGAATAGAGAAATGGTGGGTCAAACTCATTTTTAGAATCAAGGATTGAAGATTTCATGGATGGACCAACCCAACGATGTGCAAAGATGTTTGAAATAAACACTCGGAAGGGATAATACAACCATCCAGAAATTTTGGTTTTATGCATATTAATGGGAGATCAACTCAAATCCTAGTTTAGCATTCACGCTTGCTAAGTGCATACTTAGAAATAACAACATATATATAATTGCTAATTGGTAATTGCAAAGGGTACTGGAACAAGAAAAAGTTATTAGGAATTGGATATTTCTTGAACTTGCCAACCCGACGATCCACAAAATAAATTCGAAGAAATGGCCAAGTATGGAAAGCGAACGGACAAGGTTCTAAATGGGGTGACAATACTTCCACGGGAGACGTTCGGACCCGATGGTCAAATTGTATGTGTTATAATTTTTTAGTGAAAAATGTGTACTAGTGAAGAGGGCATGACAGGTAGAGTGCTATACAAAAGATAGTGTGATGTGAGTTTGGTTGTAAATTTGTATATCACAAAAATCAAGGTACTATTTGTAGGTCATAGAACAATAGAAGTGAAATCTAGAGCCTACCTACCCAAGAATCCATTATCAAAGAAGTGACTGGAGATGGAATGGGGAAGCAGGCGGTCAGAATCGCGATATAAAAGAACAAGTGCAAATGTGAACCCACAAGTCTGCCAACCTGCGCAACTAGACATTTTCAGAAAAACGACTAAGTGATGAGAAAGATAAAGTACAGGGAAAAGAGAAACGAGAATTTTGTTAAGTATAGAAGACAAATGTCAATATTTTTTGCATGTTTCTAGAGAAGTTATATACTGATTCCATATACTTGGAAAGAAGTGCAAAGGTGGCAGGCATAGAAAATAGCAACTAGGAAATGGAAATTGTTTGAACAGGCCAACCCAATGATCTGCGGAAGAGATTGCAAGAAATGGCCATGGAAAGCGGATGGGAGGGCTTCAAAATAGTCTAACAAGGGTTCCGGAGGAGACGTGAGGACCCGACGGTCAAATTGTATTGATCAGAACCTTTGAGTGCATAGTGTATAAGATAAAAAAGGCGCTGATGTAGGCATCCAAAAGGCAATTTGTATATTGTAGAAGTTTGGGGGTTGTTTGCAGGTCAAGGAACACTCAAAATGCACTCTGCTTGTTTAAGAATCTGTAATTGTAGTCCTCAAAACCTTTGTGTGAAAATTGTGTATCACCGAACATGGTTTGATGTGGGAGTGCGGAAGTAAATTTGTATATCGCAGAGGTCCAAGTGTTGTTTGTAGGAAACAGAGCAATGGAAGTGAAATATAGAGGTCACCTTCCCATGAATCTGTGATCTGAGAAGTGCCTACACATCAAATGGGTGATGGTTTCTCCTAGTCGTGATATAAAAGAACGAGCGCAAATGTGAACCGGTTAGTTGGCCAACACGCGCATTGAGACATTTTCGGAAAAACGACTAAGTAACAAGAAAGAGAGTAGAGGGAAAAAAGAAACGCGGATTTGGTCAAGTATAGAAGAGGGAAAATAAGGTCCAACATAGTCAAATCTGCAATAGATATTCCATTTCCCGACAAGATCTTTTCTGTGTGTTGTTGGAGAAGTTGTATACATATTTCATATACTTGGAAAGAAATCTGAAGATAGCAGGCACATGAAAGAGAAAATAGAAATTTGAAATTTCCTGAACCCGAGAACTTGAAAATCCGTGAAAGAGATGTCAAGAAATGCTCAAGTATGGAAAGCAGTCAGACGTGCCTCAAAATAGGGTGATGGGTTCCCGAATAGATGTAAGGCCCCGACTGTCAAATTTTATATATTGGAACAGTTGAGTACAAAATGTGTAACACATAAGAGTGGATGATGTGGGAGTCTAGAAGTAAATATACATAGCGTAGAAGCCGGACTGTTGTTTGCAAGTCACAAAAAAATTAAAAGTGCAATTTAGACAAAGTGGAAGCACTCGGTCGAAATGCGTGAACTCACCAACCTGCGCAACAAGACATTTTCGAAAAAAATGACTAAATAACCAGAAACATAAACTACAGAGGATAAAAGAGTGAGAAAATAGAAAGGTGGAGGGAAATTTTCATAAGTGGGAATTGGTTTGAAACAAGCCCCATTGTTGCAAAACCATTATTTTCTAGTAATTATCAACAAATGATTTCTTGAAGATTAGATACATTTTTCCACGACTGTAACATATTAAATTAAGTATTAAACTTCTTGCATTATGGGTTGTTATCAGTAAAGCTTAATAATTGCATGCCTAGAAACAAGAATGACGATCTTGCTACAACATTGTGATTTGGTATTGCTATGTTCTATTTTCATCATGAATAGAATTGAACGTTGGTTTGAAAATTGTCTGAAATTCATTTTTTTGTTTCCATAAAAGACTGATGGAATGACACAGTGAATTTCCATATAATTGCTAAATGTTCCATTTTAGAACAAATTACGTAAGAGAATACAATATCGAAGAACTATGAGACTATCGAACCATGTCAATGTGAAGAGGTGTTAAATCCGGAAAAGAAGCAACAAACAAGACTCCCAAGGCAATTTTTTTAATAGTAAATCCATTAAAATAAAACAATATTGAGTATTGTATATCTATGCTTAGAAATTGATCGAGTTCTTTGGGCCAAAACACTGAACATATTTTCCATAGACACAGGAACAGGATCTACAACATCCAAGAGCCATCGAGATGTTATTCAACATGCATAGAAAACTGACTACCATGCTTTTTTTTTCAGGAAATCCTCGCAGCCTTATCCTCAGTGGATCAATGTCCAGTGCCCCGATCTAAAAGTTTTGTAGAATACCTGAGCCGAAAAAGAAACATGAAAGTGGGTCTGTAGTGGGGTAAATCCTTGGTTTGAAGCAGATGAACAAAAGACATCTGGTAAAATTTATAGTTCTCACAAGCTTCCCGTGAGGAGCAAGATGAAAAAACATTGCAGGGCAAACGAAATAGCATGAAACTGAAAGTTAGGACACACCATGAAACCGGCTCCTCACATTTGAAAACTTCAGGGAGACAGGTTGCACGTGTAATTACAGAGGCCCAAATTAGTCCATTTTGGGCAGAAGGATATGACTAGTAGGAATATGCATTGCATTAGTGGTAGTTATGGTCTTCATTCCCTAAGATGTTAATTGCATATCTAGAGAAAAGGGAAGCGGTCCCACAACTGAATAGTTTTTTGGCTTGAAATATATCTCTAGGAGCATCAATAGATCATTTCCTTACAGTGAAAGACTTCCGCCCAAAATGGACTAATATGGACCTTTGGAATTCCTACTTTTGGGCTACAAAGTGACTATTG
>JASDQU010751853.1:9498-21462 GCA_032191745.1 Picea mariana
CATTAAAATCTAATAAGTGTTCCTGCTGTACAAGGACGAGAGCTCATCTGCTCCAGGTCCCAATTGATACATAAGTACGCCTAAATATGGATTCTTTTATTCAATCGGCGGTGCTTTCTCAAAATAGTCACGACCGTGACCCTGACGTCTCCCTTTGAAGTCTTTTCCATCTTCCTGTGCAGGCGCACACGACGAGGTGCGGATGCTCCTGCATCATAAGCTCATAGTGATGAAAACAACATATGATGCCACTTGGTCTTATGTTTGTTAACCATGCACTGCGACATGGTTTTGATAACCTTGTTGACCACTTCTACCTGTTCATTGGACTCAGGGTAGTATGGAGAGGCAAACTCTTGGGAGAATCCTAACTTTGAGGAGAGTTTGATGAAGATCTCATTTGCAAAGTGTTTCACGTGATCGGATACTAACTATAGTGGGAATCCAAAGAAAGAAATGATGTGGTTGAAGAAAAAAAAGGGCCGCAGTGTCAGTGGTGTTGTTGAAGGTAGGCATGGCTTCGACCCATTTGGTGAAGTAATCGACTGCCATGATGATGTACTTGTGCCCATTTCTATATGGAGGGTTGCAAGTCATGAAGTCTATGCCCCATTTGCAAAAGGGGCCAACAGTGATGACTGGGTGAAGAAGACAAGGTGTTGCTTATGATTGTTTTGTGTAAAGATGGCATTTGTCACACCACTTCACTACGTGGATGCAGTCATGAAAGAATGTGGGCCAAAAGTAGCCTGCTCGAATAATTTTCTGGGCAATGGACATTCCTAAGAGGTGGCCCCACAGGCACCGTAGTGGAAATCATTCAAGACTCTTTCGGCTTCGTCGATGGTCAAACATCAATAGAGTACGGTGTCAAACCCACGTTGATACAAAATTTTTCCAATGAGGAGGTAGTGAGGGGCCTGATGGAGAATGCATCGACGGTCGTCTCGAGAGAGGTGAGACCCAAAATTCTATGTCCAAAGGTAGACAAGAAGGTCACCATACTAGGGGTCATCCGAGGGGATGTAGAAGAGGTGTGTTAGCGCAAGGAGTCACCCCATGACTACATAGGGGTAAGCCTTACACATCAAGAAATATGAAAAGAATGTTGATTTTGAAATTATGGGAGAGGTAGGGTTGAAAGCTATCTTCTTGACTTGCAAAATCATATGAATATATCCCTGTAAATCATCTTCCATATGCAGCAAAACAGATCATCCAAAAGCAATGCTTAGCCTTTCAAGGATTTCAGGTGGAAGCATTTTATGAGAAAACACAGAACTACAAACAAAATGACATGAATATCCTTTTCATGCATATTATTTATACAGTAGAAGAAGAATCATAATCTGAAGATCCTTTTAGAAGATATTTAGCAACACACAAGGTAGAAGATCTCAAAGGATCCTCCTAAGAAACCCTCTCACACTTGTTGTTGAAGAAGAATAAATCTTAAGATTCAACACAAAGAAAAAACATAGCTAAACACCACTTCCTTCTGCAAATGAATTCTTAACACGCAAAATGATAAGATAAGCTATCTTCAAATTAATCCTTTCAAAGTACAAAAACAGAGCCTCTCAGCCTCTCCTGGCTCATGAATCCACTTCTCCAAGAGACCTTTCCTTCCTTAAATATAAAATATCATCCTCATAACCTTATGAGGTTGAATATCATCTCCTCTAGTGGATTCTAAACCTTGGAGATAGGTGGCAACAATCAAAGAGACAAAAATCCAACAAACTGCTAATTTTCAGGAATTTGTTGGAAGTCATTAATAAAATGTTTCCACCTCATGCATGAGGCCTTTGATGGAGCTAAATATTAGGTGAATGCTTCCCTTGACATCTAATTGATCCTTGAGAATCCATTCGAATCCTCCTTGACATGTGGCAACCTACCAACAAGGCGAATATCAAAACCATGACCGCTACAGGAAATTAGGCAACGCCGTTGTAAAACAGTTGGGTAGTTCCACTTATATGTCTAATATATATCAAACCATAACACAATTTTAAAACTTGAGAGAGGTTTTTGTTATTTGGCATGTTATGAACAAAAACCTCGTCCAGTTTTCAAAAATATCTTTTCAATTGTTCATAATCCAAGTTTCAAGTTAGTCACTATAAACTGGTAAAATAACTTTGCACAATTCGTTTTCTACCAGAAATATTAGGTAGTGCCTGTAGGTAGCTCCACTTATGTTGTGCCTGTGTGTTGGTTTAGGTAGCAATGTCAAAATGCAGTGCCTTCAATCTTGAATGTGTGTAGAGAAGTTGGTGGTCTTTTATAATATTGAACCCATTGTGTTTAGGTGTCTTGGCAGTATAGTAGGTTGTGCACTTTACCACTAAGGAAGTTAAAACTTTAGCAAAAACCCAAAACTCTAATAGTTAGGCCTCTTCTAAATTATTGTGCTAACATAGGCTCCATGGGGGATAGAGTCCTCCCTATGAGGCTCTAAGAACTCTTGTAGTTCCAGTGCCTTATCCTTTAGGCTTGTGCAGTCATGCTCCGATGCATAGTGCTGAAGACAACATACTGACAACTTATATTACTCTACTTTCAAACAAAAAGAAAACACACTTGCTCTTGATGGAGCTTATTTATGTACAAAACCTAAGCTAACTGAATTTTACAATGGGCTAGGTGAAGGCAAACTTCCACCAAAGCCATTCAAGCAACTTGTTGAATGAGTCTTTATAATACCAATGATTGATAGCAAACAAAAGGAATATGACAATGGTTTGAAAACATTTCCTATATCTCCTGTTACTGTTGCTGATACAATAAAGTTTACAGGTTCCAAAACATTTGAGAAATACAACTCCATATACACACCTACAAGGTCATAAAAATGGTGACAAAACACATGGGACTAATAGCATAATTATTTTTCCACTTCAAGTTGATTACTATAAATTGTGGGTACAAGTGGAAGAAGGATTGACGTAGGTGGTTGTTGATCCACTGATGACTATTGATTTACTTATGGCTATGTATAAACGATCTCTTCATGTGCCTCAACTAAGGGCTGCTCTTGGTCAAATATTTGGGTTATGTATTCTATGACAAGGCCAACTTCTGCATCATACTCCCTGTCTTCATAGTGATCAAATATAGGATAATCTTTCTGCTCATCATCACTAGAATATTCATCAAAAATAGGTTGCCCTTCATACCTATGATCAACCTCTAAAACAATAATTTCATCAAGAATATAATTGTTAAAAATATCCATTCCAGGAACAACAATAACTGTTGCTTCTAGTTGTTCATATACATGATTTTCATCTAAAACAAAGTTATGAATGTTGTCCTCTCTGAATATAGGAGTATTCTTTCATTTGGACAGTGAAATAAATCATTTTCATCTTTATATTCAGCAGATAAATCTAACAAATCTTGAGCACATTCTACATATCCCTCACAACGGTTATGACAAATACTTTCAGAGGGATAAAACCTTTTGCAGTGTTCATTGAATACTCTGTGGAAATCCTTCAAGGATGAAATGCTAGAAGGGGGTAACGAGAAATACCATTTACATGCATCCCCATCCAATGAATACATGAACATTTTTGTCAATATATCTTCATGATGGATTTCAAGCTGCTGCATCAAATTATAAAATTCATGAACATGCTCAAGGGCTGTCATCCTTACCTTCATAAAATCTAGGCAACAGATCTTTCCATTCATCAATAAGAGGCATAGGATGTGGATAATCCTCTATAGATGAGAAATCAAGTGGGGAAAACCTCCTGGCCAGGATAGCCTTCATAGCAATTTAATTGGTCTCATTCCAGTGGAGTCACCAAAATATTCTAAACAATGGAGTTGCCATGGTGAATGTGCAATATTGAAGGTGTCCAACTTCAGTCACCATATAAAGATGGAGCTATGCAATGTCATTCTTCCCAAAGATATTTTTAATCTTCTCAAATCTGTCCCTGGAAACGGTGCTAAAAATGTTAGCACAAGGAGTCACCCCATGTTTGCATAGGGGTAAGCCTTACACATCAAGAAATATGAAAATAAAGTTGATTTTGAAATTATGAGAGAGGTAGGGATGAAAGCTATCTGCTTGACTTGCAAAATCATATTAATTTATCCCTGCAAATTATCTTCCATATGCAGAAAAACATATCATCCAAAATCAATGCTTAACCTTTCAAGGATTTCAGGTGGACGAATTTTATGAGAAAACACAGAAGTGCAAACAAAATGACATGAAGATCCTTTTCATGCATATTATTTATACAGTAGAAGAAGAATCATAATCTGAAGATCCCTTTCAGAAGAGATTTAGCAACACACAAGGTAGAAGATCTCAAAGGATCCTCCTAAGCAACTCTCCAACACTTTTTGTTGAATAAGAATAAAGTTTAAGAGTCAAAACAAAGAAAAAACATAGTTAAACATCACTTCCTTTTGCAAATGAATTCTTAACACAGAAAATGATAAGATAGGCTATCTTCAAATTAATTCTGTCAGAGTACAAAAATAGAGCTTCTCGGCCTCTCCTGGCTCATGAATTCCCTTCTCCAAGAGATATTTCCTTCCTTAAATAGAAAATAGAATCCTCGAATCCCATCTCCTCCATTGGATTCTAAACCTTGGAGATAGGTGGCAACAATCAAAGAGACAAAAATCCAACAAACTACTAACTTTCAGGAATTTGTTGGAAGTCATTAATAAAATGTTTCCACCTCATGCATGAGGCATTTGATGGAGATAAATCTTAGGTGCAGGTGTCCCTTGACATCTAATTGATCCTTGAGAATCCATTCAAATCCTCCTTGACATGTGGAAACCTCCCAGCAAGGCGAATATCAAAACCATGACTGCTATAGGAAATTAGGCAGCGCCGCAGTAAAACAGTTGGGTAGCGCCACTTCTATGTCTAATATCTCTCAAACCATAACACATTTTGAAAAAATGAGAGAGGTTTTTGTTATTTGGCATGTTATGAAAAAAAAGTGCCTCCAGTTGTCAAAAATAGCTTTTCAATTGTTCAAAATCCAAGTTTCAAGTTAGTCACTAAAAACTGGTAAAATAACTCTGCACAATTCATTTTCTGCCAGAAATATTAGGTAGTGCCACTTATGCTGCACCTGTGTGCAGGTTTAGGTAGAAATGTCAAAATGTAGTTCCTTCAATATTGAATGTGTGCAGAGAAGTTGGTGGTATTTTATAATGTTGAACCCATTGTGTTTAGATGTCTTGGCAGTACAGTAGGTTGTGCACTTTACCACTGAGGAAGTTAACACTTTAGCAAAAACCCAAAACTCTAATACTTAGGCCTCTTCTAGCTACAAATTCTTTTGCTAACAAGGTGTTCGTCGAGAAAATCCATATTGATGAGTGAATTTGTAGCATATGAGGTAAATGGTGTGATTATTTCGACGAGAATGAGTGTTTTCTTTCTTTTGGGAGTTGAAAACTCTAGGTCGTACTCCTGAAGGATGACGATCCATCGAGAAAAATTACCATGAATTTTTCGTCGACTAAGAAAGTACTGCATGGGGTTGGAATCTTCCATGACTTTGGTAGTGCGGAGCAAGATATAATGACGTAGTTTTTGGACTATGAGGACAACTGCAAGGGCGATCTTCTCTTCATGATTTTATTTCAGGGGTGGCCCTGAAAGGTTTTTACAGATGTAGTAAATGACATGCTCGAGTCCATCATCCCCTAGTTGGACGAGAACTCTTGTTACTAATATGGTTGAGGATGAAAAGTAGAGGATATAATCACGATCATAGTCAAGTGGACTAATTAAAGGGGTGTTGGAGAGTGCCTCTTTGAGATCATCAAAAGTGGTTTGGGCATGTTCATCCCATCGAAACGGGATATCATGATACAGTAACCGAAGGAAACCGTGTGTGCGAGTGGCATAATCTAGGAAAAAGCATCGTAAAAAGTTGGATTTTCCTTGCATGCTCTATAGTTGGTGGAAATTCTGAGGTGGTGGAATTTCTGTGATGACTTGGACCTTGAGGGGGTCCACTGTGATGTTTTGTTGGGAAACGATGAACCCAAGGAGGTGCCCAATGGTGATGCTGAATACACATTTGAGGGGGTTCAAGCAGATATTGTACTATCGACATCGATGAAAGATGACCCATAAATTGTCTAGATGTTGAGTGTGTTCCTTGGATCGAGTAGTGAGGTATTCCAAGTAAGTGAGTATGATGCAAGTGATATCATGGAAAACATAAGTCATGGCCCGTTGGAATGTTGCATCGACATTCTTGAGTCCAAAAGGAATGAAATGATATGCAAGAGTACCCCATGGGGTAGTGAATGTGGTTTTATAATGATCTGCTGGATGAATCTAGATTTGATTGTAGCCAAAGAACCCGTCCATGAAAGACAAGGCCTCATGGCCGACGCATTCATCGATATTTTGGTCAATGAAAGGCGTTGGGAAGTTGTCTTTGGGACAAGCGTGATTGATATCATGAAATTCAGCGCATATGTGAATAATGCCTTGTTTTTTGTTGATAGAGATGGGGTTTGAGACCCATGATATGTATGTGATGGGGTAGATGAACCCTGCAATGCATAGTTTGTCAATTTTGGCTTTGATAGCCACTGCTTTGGATGGGTGCAGTGGGCATTTATTTTTACGTACGGGGGTAACATCTGGCCATGTGTCGATGTGATGTTCGACAATAGAAGGATCGAGGTTGGGAATCTCTGTGTATGACCAGGCGAAAATATCCCGGTATTCCTGAAAGAGATCTTTGCAAGCTGTGAGTTCTTCAAGGGAGCATGCGGTGCCAATGGTGATTTCCTCTATGATTCTTAGTTTGATGGAAATGTCAATTTTGATGGTGGGGGAAATGTTGGCTATTTTTCCTTATTTAACCAGTCTATATTCCTAGATGGAATAAAATCCTTGGTTTTGATTGCACATATGGAGGCTTGGGGAGGAGGTTCAAAGGCCTCCTGTGAGATAAATATCTCTCAGTGATGGAGCACATTCCATCGGAAATCAGATGTAGTTAGTTCCTCAAGAATATCTTCATCACAGTGGAACGTGCGAGAATATAGGGGATCCGGGGAACTAACATTGGTGACTGTAACCGTTTGATTGTCTTCAGGTGGTGAATATGTAGAGGGGGTATCAAAAATATGGTGTGATGGTGTGCTTGACATAAACTAGATGTTCATACACTATGGGTTGTGGACTGTGGGTGGGGGTAAGATTTCCTAAGGGAAATGAACTGGAGAGTTGGGAGGATTTGGGGGTAAATCCTCAGACAGTCTATCCATGAACCATGGAGGGGTAGGAAGTGCCTCAGGTTCAGGGTAGATGATGTTAACATTATCTGGAGAGGGAGTAGGGGGAATCACTTGTATCGTAGGAAGTGAGGGGTTTGGAGGATTTTGAATAAGGGCCATTTGACAACGCCTGTATTCAATGATCGTGGGACACTGGTATATGAAATGATCAAGTGATTCATAAAGAGAGCAAGGGAATATCATCTATTCATTCACTAAGGGAATATCATCTATTCTTTGACATAATGGATGTCAGTGACTCAAGTACTTGATGACGTAGAGGGAGAGGGGTCTTTCTGAAAACTTTGGNCCTGCACTACTTCAATTTCGACAGACGCTAATTGCAGTAGTGCAGGGAAATGGTGAGTGTAGTGGCCATACTCTGAACAGATGGAAGATGTGAATTTGGTTCGCAGACCTTTGCTACCTATAGTAGGGGACATGGTGTTAGTATGAGGTGTGCTTGGTGAAGCAATGGGCGATGTGGTCGCTCAAGGGAGTTGAATCAGATTGTGTAACTCAAGGAGAGAGGGACATATATTTTTGGAGTTTCCTTCTTTCTCTCATAGTGCGCAAGGAGGTTGAACTCAGGGGAAAAGTGGAGCAGTGGGCTCTTTATTCTTTATTTTTCCCCAAGTTGTAGTGGTGGTGCTAGCAAGTGGGGCTGAGGGTGGTGCAGTTGGATTTAGTACTGGAATCTGCATCAAGATTCCCTCTATTTGGGGAGGAAGGGATGGTTGAGGGACTATCATGGGTGAGTGTAGATACCATACTAGAATGGAAATCACCATGTTGGGAAGGGTAAGTGTTGCGAATACCTGAAATATTGTATGCCCGATGGGGGGTAGAAGAAGGGGATTTGAGTGATGGCTCGGGGGATTGTCTCCCAAACTAGGATTTGTCCTTGGGGAAGGGTGAAATTGGGGGTAAGTAGTGTTGTAGGTATCTCAAGTAATTCTTGAGGTAGGAGTTATTCAACTAGTGGGATGTCGAGGGGTGGGGAAGCCTCTATGGGAGGAATGGTATCTCTACTTTCAGTTCCATCAAAAGATATGCCACACACTTGTGTCAAGGGATGTATGAGCGGTGGTGCTCCATGGTATGTCCCTAGAAAGGATGGGTCTTTGAAAACTCCTGGGCCCATCTCTATGAGTGGGTAGGCATTAGAATTCGTGTGGACAAAAGGTAGGATGTTATCTATGTTGGGGGAAGGGTTGGGCTCGTAATGTGAAACTTGGTCAATGGTGATGATCTTCCCATTGTGGGGGAAAATCATCATTTGAAACATAGAAGAGGCCACAACCTTGATAGTGTACATGTAAATACATCCAAACAAAATGTTGTAATCAAGCAGAGCATCGATAACCTCAATGTCAATAAGAATGGTTTTTCCCCCGAGTTCAACATGGACATTTTGAAAGAGCCCTTCAAGAGAGGATGGGCATCCATCATAAGCTCTCAAAGTGATGGCGAATGGAATTAGCTCAGGGGATCCCAGTTTATTCCATACTATTTTGGACATGATGCATGTGGATGCACCTTCATCAATGATGCATCCATGAACTGTGATTTTGACTGGTATCTAGAAAGCTACCAAAGCCGATGTTGGGTCTTGACCAAGTTTTGGGATAATCTTGGTCATATTTGACCCTTTTGGGGACTTCGACAGCCTGTCAAAGATGGAGCGCCAGACGAAGCGGAGATTGTGAAATCTCGACCCACTTTTGGGTCCCTTTTTGGGTTTTGGGAATATGTAATGGGAAAGGGATGTTGGCCCGTGGATTTACCCATGCTTTGGCCCACTTTTGTATGTATAAATAGAAGGATAGGAAAGTAGTAGTAGTCGAATATTGTATCTATGTGATATAGGTTAGGTTCCAAGATGGGATCTGTGTGATCAAAGGTTTTGTGCATTCTGTATAGACTTGCAGAGTTGAGCGCAAGTCCCTGTGTGAGGATATAGAAGGCTTTGTGCTTTAAAGAAAGGAAGAAGGATCTAGTGAGCTGTGCAGATCTTTTGTCCTATGCGGAGTAAGGGTTTCTAAGGCTCTATGCTTGTAACTAATTGGCTGACGATAATAAAGAAGAGTTGGTGGACGTAGCCCTAGGGTGGGGGTGAACCATGTAAATACGGTGTTGTTTGCTTTGTGCCTTTTTTCTGATGCATTGATGTGATTATATGCTAAGTGCTTTAAGATGAGTAGATAGATATGATATATATATGCTTATGCTCAGTGCTTATGGTGTGTAAAATTTAGATATGATCCATGTGTATATGCTAAGTTCTTGATCTGTTAGATCTGAATAACATGTTGATGCTAAGTTCTTGAATATTCTAGTTCATAGTGAATGGTGTGAAGCTCTGTTATACCAACGAAGTGGTTATTGATTCCATAATAAAGAACCAACAGTGATAAGTGTTATATTAAGAGTTATAATCAAATATCTATGTCCTAGCTAAGGTTGCAGACACTTGAGTCCTAAAACCACCCCTGCCTCTACCTCGGGTGAGACTTCATCTGCTTCACAGGTGTTGACGAAAGGGCCAGTAGTTAGGGTTTTGTTGGTGTGTTGTTGTAAGCATTGAACCCTGGGTATGCCCCTGTGCCAACAAATGGTTCCATTGTCAGGACCTAAAACTGTGATTGCTGGGAACTGAGAAGAAGAAGCTTTGTGCAAAAAGGTTGACCTGAAAGTCTTGTGCGAAGACATGTTCCCTAGTGTGTAGTATTATACCCGATTTGTAAAGCTCTGTGCTGAAAGAGAGAGGCCTGATCTGAAAGAAAGAGACATGATCTAAGGAAGAGAGGTTGGATCTGAAGAATAGAAATGAGATCTGAATGCTTTGTGCTCTAAGAAAGGTAAAAGTGGTAATTTTTTACTAAAATAGGTAAGGTCTATAAGCTTTGTGCTCTGATAAAGGTAAGAATAGTTAAAAGTTTTAGATATGGAGGCTTTGTGCTATGTAGAAGTAAGATAAGTGAAAATTTTTGTTTCTAAAATTATGGATCTAGGTATGTTTAATAGAATCCATCCTAGTTTGAAAACTAGGGAACTGATAGATGAAAAAAGGCTTTATATGAGTAGATCTGAAAAGAATAGTGATAGATATGTTATACCTATGCATAGAAAGAATGTCTGTACTAACAAATGGATGCAGGATCCTAGAAAGAATTTGTTGTAGGTTAACTCCTATGATCTTAGTGCGTAGTACAAAAGAAGTTGGGGATCATTTAAAAGAAAGAGAGGATTAACCCTCTGTTATAGTTGTAGAAGACCTGGACATATTGCTAAGGAATGCCCTGGAAGAACATCTAGTTGTCCTTGTTGCAAAGTTGTGGACCATGAAGTATTGGACTCCCTAGAATGATCATTAGGCTTGAAGGAATGAATCTAAATAAGAAAATCCCTAAGGCCGATCCATAGACCCAGATTATGACAGAACCCCAACAAGAATCAGAGAAAGTATTGATACAAATGAAAGAGACCCTGAACGACCACCACCATGTGAGATTATCAGAGATCTTTAAAGAAAAAGAATGTATTGAATAAAGAATAGGGGACTTCGACATTGACTGTGTCCTTGATGAAGAGACACAAGTAAATATTATGCCAGAAAGAACTTGGGAAGCTATAGGGAAGCTTGATATGATCCCTTCATTGGGAGGAATAGGAATATTCAGAGGAAAGATGATGATGTTATGTGGAAAAATCTCTCAGATACCTATGAAAGTCAATGAAACTTCGACAAAGGAAGATTTTGAGATTATTAAATTCATTGAAGACAGTGCATCGTTTACCATGTTACTAGGAAAAACTTGGATTGGTAGAGATCAAGCTAGAAAGAAGGAAGAATAAGAAGTCTTAGAACATAAGAGACAAGAGTTAAAGGATTTCATGACCTGAAAGATCACACAGTTGATTGAAGAACAGGATAACAGATCGAAGCTACCTAACACTAGAAGCCCATATGTCGAAGCTATAAGAACATTTGAAGACATAAAAAAGGATGAAATTTCTACCCCAGATAAAGAAGAAGTGATACACTTGAATCCTAGGAGAGAATCTCAGCAGCGTGAAGTGCCTACGTCCAAGGAAAATAAGAATCAGAATGGGAAAATAACCACCGAGACAAAGCTCATGGGGAAGAAGGATAGGAAGCTAAGTAAGAAGAAGGCTAAGATCAAGAAGTTACAATAGGTTCCAGAGGGTACCTTGCAGAAAGAAACTTTGTAGAATTGGAGCTTCGTCGAGATATCAGAACAGTGACATATGCCACTTCACCATGGTGAAGAAATATAGTCGTTGGAAGCTGATATATCCGTTCAACTCATGCCCTGAATGGCTGGAAAACATTTATAGCTCGCCACTAGACCATTGGACCATGTCATAATGGATAGAACAAGAGTTGATGAGGCTCATAACTGTTGCAAGTAAACTATTACCAATATTTCCTATTTATATCATCGTGCCATGCACGAAGAACACTTCTACCAACTAAGAATTTGAAGCCCACAGATTAGAAATTGCATACAGTGCTCATTACGCTCTTGCTGTTCAATCTAGTGCAGTGTCTAAGACTGTCATGAACCTGATTATTTTATCCCAAGCACGTATGTCCGATGAGCTTACCGCTACTGAAGAATCAGTAACATAAGTTCTCCTCGAGTT
>JASDQU010751854.1:0-10212 GCA_032191745.1 Picea mariana
TTCGTACCCATTGCAAGCGACCAGTTGTCAAGTTACCTATTTATCCCATCACACCATGCACTGAGAACACTTTTGCCAACCGAGAGTTTGAGCTTGTAGGCTAAGTTGATTTTTCACATTGTTCATCGTTCTCTTGCTCTCTATCCCATTACTATGTCTAAGTTACCCTCCGAACCTGAGATTGTTAACCCCGAGCGTGTATGTCGGATGAGTTGAGCATTGCAAAGAAAGTTGTTGAAGAAGTTTTGATCGACCTCATTACTGAAAGAGTCATGTCGATGTCTACAGGTGTACAAGCATCATCGACGAGAGGACTGCCAGCCTCTCCGTCAACTGCTCATGAAGCCGAACCATCCCGGCCATCAGATGAAAAGCGAACCAAGCACAAGGATGATCTAGCGAATGCCAAATTGATCCAGACCATATTACCCACCTATATACCACCTCTGAGCGGCGTAGTAAATCAAAATAGTGTGCCCAGAGATTTCGAATACACCTTGGTTACGGCATACCTCCAAAAGGGGATACGCACAGTTCGAGCAGACCAAGATAAGATTGCAGCGTTGAAGTTTAGTGACTTCAACCTTAGAGATCGCAAAGTCTATAACATGCTCGCCCCAAATAAGTACTTGACCAGAAATAAGAGGAAGAATTTGAAGATAATCCCCCAGTCATGGACTATGAACCTCGCACAGTCCACCCTACTGAACATCATGAAGATTCCCCACTTTGGTAGACACCAGGAAGTCAATGCCTGTGTCAGGATGTTGCTTTCTTGTTACCATGGCAGATTTTTGTGGCTAAACCATCGTATAACAGCTGATCTAACATTGATCAATCAGATCATGGGCTTGAGTATGTAAGGACCTGATCCACAAGAGTTTTACCCTGAAAAATCCATGGATAGCGCTCTAGCACAAAAGATCAAGGACACTTATGGCGATGTCAAGAAGGGCACACAAGGCTACAAGGTAGCTTCTATCCAAAGTGGCACAGTGTGCCTCTCCTGTCATTTGATTGTAGGGAAGTTAGTATGAAAGAACCGACCTACCCAAGTCACCAGATTTGTAGTCGACCTCGTAGGGAAGTGCACAGAAGGCCTTGAAATGAATTGGGCAAAGTACCTAGTGAACTAGTTGGAACTCGACTGCAGAGAAGCATGGGACCAAGGATATGAATTTCATTTCAGCTGGCTCTTGATCCTTATATATTTTATTTCCTGGGATATGCCGGAAGGTATGACCTTCCCGGACATCGAGCCATTTGACCCACTGGCCGCGAAGTTCAGTACATTGTGGTATTCAAGCGATATGAATAAACAGTGGCAGTCAAATGTTGTTTTTCATAACTACTACAATCAGCTAAAGATAGCCATACAGTTTGAGCCTCACATGACTCCGAACACTCTACACCAGTTCAGACCTTTGATGAAGTTCAGTGCATATCGGCATTTTATTTACATCACATCGCACGTTGACGAACACAAGAAACAGCTTCATTCCTACTACAAGCTAACAGAGGAGGACTTGGAGGAGATCAAAAAGGACTGGTTGGCAGACCTCCTTATTCCAACAGACCTTGCAAAGGTATTTGACATCGACAGCCCAGAAATAGTACAGGATACACCTAGACCTAGCAGGACAAAGAAGACCGAAGAGGTCCAAGAATTAGACAAAGCATCCGTGAAGACTGCTTCCATATCACCAGAGAAAGGAGATGATGGCAAAGAGTTAGATGACAAAAAAATTGAACAAAAGCAAGGAGACGAGTTTGATCCCCTGAAGAAGAAGAAAGGTTCACCTCCGAAACCTTCCTCCCATAAGAAATCGAAGGCCACCATGACCAAGATGCAGACCATCCTCACCTCTGATGACTTTGACTTCCTTATAGCAGCCCTGCAAGATGCTTCGCTGGAAATAACAGAGAAACAAGAAGCAAAGCAAGAGGAGATGTATGATCAAATTGAGACTGAACTCCAAGGGGTACAAAAGGCCCTACAGTCCAGCCACGCAGTCTCCATTGCGTCGGGAGAGCCAGAATTGGGAGATGATCCATCTCAACTCCACTGCCTAGCCGATACAGTCGAATCTCGCCTTCGACGAGCACAAAAAGAAATAAAGCAAGCTACCCAGGCTTTGAAACAAGTACAAGGATTACTCATAGAGAAATGTAGTGTTGCAAAACAGGAAAATCTTGCTCTCCAAGAGAAGTTTGATGAAGAAAAATCACAGCTATAGCAAGAAAAGGAACAGTTTCTCATAGAGAAACTTGAAGTAAAAGAAGCATTCAACAGAGCACTTCCTTCTGTGACAGTCTTAGAAATCAAGGCAGAAGACTGAGTTACACAACAAGTGAACTAGCTCGTAGAAGCCATCTAGAAGCTACAGAAACGCACTGCAAATTTGGAGAATGCATAGCCTTTAGCCTTTAGTAGTTGAAAGGCTAAAGGCTCTTACCCTGGAATGTAAGTAAGTCATTGATCACAGTGCCCAGACCTATGAACAACTCATGGAGAACCTGGAACTGAAGGCACTGGAGTCACAGCTCCAAGAAGTGAAGTATCAAGCCAAAAAGATGCAGGCACAGTTGAAGTCCCTTTCAGCTGTGGAAAGAATGAAGTGCTCCCAAGAGAAACGCACTTCATAGTAGTAGATCCAAACTATCCAGAGCATAGTTATGGAAGTAAATCAAAGGCTCCAACCCATACAAGATAAGGCCTATCAATTGTTTACAGAGGTAGAAATCCAAGGAGCAGAGATAGAGCAGGTTGTCA
The DNA here is from genome assembly GCA_032191745.1 of Picea mariana. Classification (NCBI taxonomy): domain Eukaryota; kingdom Viridiplantae; phylum Streptophyta; class Pinopsida; order Pinales; family Pinaceae; genus Picea; species Picea mariana. The sequence continues at coordinate 2,774 of JASDQU010751854.1, forward strand.
CTTCAACTGAACAACGTCTAGAAGGATCTATCAACGATATAGTCATCCAAGAGCTCGTTGAACAGGAAGCTATAGCACAGTAGCAAATCGAAGCATCTCGAGCCAAGCCCGAGGCGTTCGAAGCAGAACTAGTCAGACCAAAGTGACTCGAGACAAGACACAGGTGAGTGTTGGGGGCCTGTTGGCCCTTGACCAAGTTTTGGGAGATCCTTGGTCAAGTTTGACCTATTTTGGGACTTCGACATCCTTTCAAAGAAGGAGCACAAGACGAAGTAGAGATCGTGGGATATCAACCCCTTTTTTGGTCCTTTTTGGGATTTTGGAATATGTAACGGGTATGGGATGTCGGCCCATGGGTTTACCCATGTTTAGGCCTATTTTGTAAAGTATAAATAAGTATCTAGGTGACATAAGTAGAAGGCTGATAAGCTAAGTGCTAAGTGCAAGTATGGTTTGTATATGCTCTGTGCATATTGTGAGAAACTTGTAGAGCTAAGTGCAAGTGGTTGTAATAGACTATGAAAGGCTTTGTGCTAGACCTAGCTCGAGGAAGGAGGATCTGGCGAGATGCGCACAGATATCCTGTCATATTTGGAGTAGGGTTTTTGTGGCTTTGTGCATGTAGATGAATGATTGAAGCTAATAAAGAAGAAGAGTTGGTGGACATAGCCCCGAGGTGGGGGTGAACCATGTAAATATTGTGTTATTCTTCTCTGTGTGATGTTCTGATGTATTTATGTGTTATTTGCTAAGTGCTTGATATATATAGATAGATAGATTTGTTTATGATTTGTGCTTATGATGAATCTGGATGTTAGATCTGATATAGGTGAATGTTCTTATTGCTTAAATCTGCCAGATCTAACCCATTTATTTATGCTAAGTGATTAAATACATTAGATCCGGGTGAATACTGCAATTCTTTGTTTTATCTGCGAAGTAGATATTGGTTAAATAATAACGAACTGACGTTTCTAAGTGCTCTATTAAGTATTGTAATCACATATATGTGTCCCAACTAAGGTTGCAGACACTTGAGTCCTGCAACCACCCCTGCCTCTACCTCGGGTGAGACTTCATCTGCTTCGCAGGTGTGGATGAAAGGGTCGATAGTTAGGGTTTTGTTGGTGCGTTGTTGTAGCGTTGAACCTTGGGTCTGCCCTTGTGCCAACAAGGATACTTGTTGTTGGGAGAGCTCTGAACCACTTTCTGACTTATCCTGCAATACTTTGTGCAAATAGCCTCATTTTTGCATCTTCAAAATCTACTTCCTCTAGGTCTATAAAATCATTGAACCAGTCTAAATGTTTTTGGGCTAACACATTGCCTTCAGCATCATACAGCTTAATCCTAAGATTATACTCTCGGGGAAAATCATGTAACTGAGTAGGCAGAACAAGAGGGGAAAACCTAGCTGACATGGTTGTAGTAAGGACTTGAAGTGGTTGTTGGTTCTGAGTATGAATCACAAGAGGTTTAGCAGAGGCAACTAAAATTAAATCTTGGAACCTCTTCTTATAAAAGATGATCTTGTTCAAACAAGACTCAAATTTAGTTATGAGTAGGGTTTTCTCAAATTTCACATCAAATTCAAGGTATTTAATTCTTGTTACTCCATATTTGGGCAAGGATAGATATATGTCTAAACACAAAATTGGGCTTATTGGTTTTTATTTTCTTTTGTGTACAATATTCTCAGGATCAGACACAGGAATCGTCGCTTCTGGGTATGGGTTTCTCCTGGTATGAATTCTCTTGGGAGCTAGGATTTCTAGCTCAAACTACTTTATGCTACTGGTCTATTTGTAATGGAGTCGCCAGGGTAAATTTGGTCTCAACCAATAAGGTGTTTTATTCACTGTCACCCTCAGGAATCAAATCTGAAGCTTTAAGTCATTTTTTCCCAGGGAAGATTTCACTTTCAGTCCCCAACAATGGCGCCAGAATGTTAGCACTTTGTAAATTTGTTCGGCTAATAAAGAAAAAGACATATGTAACCTACAAACCAACTTTAGAGTTGGGTACTAGCCTGCTCAACTCATAGAGGGCTCTCTCGTGTCACTTGGTGTTTCTTTGAAAATCGATACCTATGTTTTGTTGTTTTGGGGGATTTTTTTATAAATTTGTTGGCAAGGAAGGGGAGGGACACTTAGGGCTATGGATTCAAACTTCTGAAGAAGAACAGAAACACTGACTGGTCAATATAACTCTCCAGAGGATAAAGGATAAATGAGGTGATGAGTCTGACTTATCAATTGTAATTTATAGAGTGTAAGAAGAAAGGATAAAACAAGTAACTGCATCAGAGAATTAATGAAATGAATTCAGAATTAGTTAGGAAGAACTTAACACGGTTTAAATTGCTTAAGCCAAGAGCATCACAAGATGAATTATGGGCCTTTAAACTATCCAATTTAAAGAGAAGACAATGTAAATGGAATCAGAAATATAGGAAATACATACAAAGAGGGAAGAAAAAAATCATATCACCACCATTAGAATCTTTTCATGGAGACTTCAAAGACTTCTGCATATGTATTTTATTCGGCTTCAAAAAATTACATTCAAGTTCAAATAGCTAAATCGTGCCCTTGCACTTCTGCCAACATTAATACATTTGGAACCTCTAATACTTACACAATATGAGTTCCTTCGGTGTGAAACCGATTACAAAACCGAAATGAAACGTTTCAGCTTCTAAAACTATTTACAATAATTAAAAATGACAGTTTTGGTATGGGAACCGATTACAATGATTAACAAGGAAAATGTTTTATGGTCCAGCTATCGATTCCTCCGGCACTTCATCTCCTTCCTTTGCCACTTGTTTTGTTTGGTCTTCTGTCTGATTTTCCATCTTCAATGACTTGGACATCATTTACTGGACCCTAGAAAACTGCACTTTGTTTTACCCAGCCGTACTATCTCCTTCCATTGCAAGTCAGAAGGGATATATATCATAATCCATCATTTCTTTGATTGGGATCTCCAGGTCAATGCAGGAGGCATATGTCATGACTGATAGTCCTATCTTCACTGTTTTGAACTGATTCAAAATCTTGAAATCTGTAATCAAATGTTCAACCAGGGTTGCTCCTTTTATGTTTTCCTCCAGGTTTTCAAATTTGGATTGATACATTCTGTACTGAGTGAGGCCAGAATTGTATTCTTCCTAATCATATAATTTTATTTTTCCATCCCGAAAAGGAAAGCGATGAAGAAGGTCATAAGCATATGTAGACTAAGAAAGAAAAATTCCTTCATTCGTTTGCAAAACTTGGAGGCCAAGCAAATAGTGCAAAAAGCCTAAGTCTTTCATTTCAAATTTCTTCTTAAGGATGGTTTTCACATGGTTTAAAAGTTTTGATTCACTACCAGTAAGGATAAGGTCATCTACATAAAGGAAAAGGATTATGAGATGGCTTCCTACTTTGTTGGTATAGACATGAGGATCATAATGGCATCTAGAGAATCTAGTGGCAATAAGAATGTTGTCCATTTTGGCATACCAAGCTCAGGGAGCCTGCTTGAGACCATAAAGAGATTTCTTAAGGCAACAAACAAGGTTAGAGTCATTTTGGACATAGACAAGAGGTTGTTCCATGTAGATTTCTTCTTGCAAATATCTATGCAAGAAGGTGGATTTAACATCCATCTGATGGACCTCCCATTTATGTGAGGCGGCAAGGGCAAGAACAAGTCGGATGGAATTCATTTTGGCTACAGAGGCAAAGGTTTCATTATAGTCAATTCCTTCAACTTGGGAAAATCCTTTGGAAACTAACTTAGCCTTGTGTCTTTCAACACTTCCATCTGATGCATACTTAGTTCTGTAGACCCATTTACATATGAAAAGTTTTCTTTCTTTTGGAAAAGGTACAAAATTCCAAGTATCGTTTTCCATTAAAGAACGATACTCTTCCTTCAATGTTGTATCCCAATTTGGATGACTTGAAGCTTCTGCAAATGTCTTTGGATCATGAGTTTCTGAAACTTGAGCCAAAAGAGAAGAGGCTCACTGGAACTGTGAACGTGTCTGATGATGATCTGAAGGATCACCAAAAAGATCACCAGTTGCTTCTCATGTTGAACGGACCCATCTAGGAAGCGGTGGAGCTGGTGTTGGTTCAGGTTCAAAGGACTCATCTGGAGGAAGGTGAGCAGGCAGCGGTGGATTTCCATCCTCATTGTCATCATCTGAAGAAGAAACTAGAATAGAAGAAGGCACAAACGTTGAATATGTCTAGCGGGACGAAGAAGCTACAACCATTGAATTAGGCTCGCAGGCCAAAGAAGGCACAAACGCCGAATTAGGCTCGCAAGCCAATAGATTTTCATCAAATTTAACATCTCTTATAATAATAATTTCATTACAATGTGGTTGAAGAAGTCTATAACCTTTGACATTGTCAGAATAACCAACAAATATACACTTCTCACTTTTAGGCTGCAATGCTTTCCTTTTCTCATCAGGAATGTGAGCCCATGTTATACTGCCAAATACATGGAAGTGACTTACATCTGGTTTAATTTTAGTCCAAGATTTTTCTAGTGTTATATTTTTAAGAGCCTTTTTGGGAGTGCGATTTACTATGTAATTTGCATAGTTGATGGCTTCCACCCAATACTTTAGACTTAATCCCTTGGATTGGATCATACAATTAGCCATTTCTTTTAATGTGTAGTTGTTTCTCTTGGAAACACCATTTTGTTGTGGTGTATATGGAACAGTGTGTTGCATTTGGATGCCCTGTGTAGTGCAGTAATTTGTAAAATTATTGTTTACATATTCGCCTCCATTATCTATTCTTAACCTTTGAATTTGATGTCTATATTGCTTTTCTACAAGGGCCTTGTAGGCCAAAAACTTGTCAAAAAATTCGCTCTTAAGTTTTAAGAAGGAAACTTAAGTAGGTCATGAAAAGTCGTCAATGAAAGTTAAGAAATACTTGCACCCAGAAAAAGAAGGAGAAGAAATTGGACCACACAAATCATTGTGAACAAGCTGCAAAGGGCCCGAGGCATACCAAGAGGCACGTTTGTCAAAAATGTCCCGATGATGTTTGTCGAGAACACAACCGGCACAAACACCATCTCTGCATGAAACAAGAGGAAGACCAGTCACCATCTGTTGATTACATATTTGTTGCAATGAGCAATATTTTAGATGACCAAACCGCTCATGCCAAAGTTTGCTCAATTCATCGCTATGAGCAACAAAAACTAATGAAAAAGATGATGACCCAAATTTGTCAAACTTGTACAACCTGGTAATATCATCAGAAATTCCAGTTGCAATAATATGCTTAGGATCTTTAGATCCTTGATTACAACTTGGTGAGGTGAAAACTCTACGGTTTTACCTTCACCTGAATGAGTGATTTGATATGTTGATAGAAGGTTACAAGAAAGACTTGGAACACATAATACATCATTGAAACGACCATTTTCTACTTGAACTGTTCCAGATCCTTCAACACTAAGAGCTCTATCATCACCAACAAATATTTTCTTGGTGTTACATTCATTTAGAGCAAAAAATATGTATTTATCCTTAGCCATATGATAAGATGCTCCAGAATCAATAAGCCACTCATCAGAAGTAGAAGTAGAATTTGTATTTAAGAGACACCTGAAGTTGAAAGTGCATTTCCATGAGAAGAAGAACTAGTAGTAGAATCAATACCGATATTGTGTTTCTTCAGCGTTTCTTCTAAAGCTGCCATCTTCTTGAAACATTTGGACTCATCATGACCATCTTTATCACAAAAATTGCAATGTATGTCAGTCTTCTTATTTTTATATTTTGATCCTTTGTCTCCATTAGGAGTGGAAGTTGTCTGAATGGGTTTGGAACCCTTATATTGCTTGTTGTTGTGGCAAGGATGTTGCTTCTTGGGATTCTTGGGTTTATCTTTTTGATGGACAACTAAGGCTTTGTTGGAGGTATCTGCAGTGTTGATCACTCCAAGTTGTACTAGCTTATCTTGCTCTCTAAATAAAGCATCAAAAAAGTTCTCAAGACTGGGTTTTTGATAAGTTGTCCCTAGAGCCTCTTGCATGGCATAAAAGGTAGATAAAAACACATAATATGCACTACCTAGCTTAGAAAGAATAAGATAGATGCAACAATATTCTTCTATCTTTATCTTACATTCTTCACATAAAGTTCTGAGTGTTTTAAACTTAGATAGATAGTCTTCAATGCAAGAAAAAGTACTTGGACTTGAAGTTAGTACTTGATTTTCTAATTGTTGTTCTTGAATAATATTGGGTTTACCAAACATGGATTCAATCTTTTCCCAAGCTTCTTTGGGTTTATCAATTGATTGAAGGTGGAACCTTAAATCATGAAAGATGGGCATTCTGATTAATCCACGTGCTTCATCATTCCTATTATCCCATTTCACTTTCTTATCAGCATCAGTTGGTGTCATTTCCTTTCCCAAGGTAATCAAGTACAAGCCTTTACTTCTTAATAAATCCTCCATATGGGATTTTCATTGGAAGTAGTTGGTGGTGGTAAGAAAGAGATTACTTGTCGAAGCCATATTAAATATGCAGATAATATGGATTTAAAAACTAAAACCGATGATCTAGATGGAAACATTTCGAAAAATTATGCGGTTTTAAAAAAAAAACAACACTAAAAACGAACTTCGGATGTGAAAGTTGTGCCTCTTTTAAAAAAGGCATAAATGGTAACCAAAGGACCACGTGGTGGTGTAAGTTGTTTTATGAAGTGACTCGCTTTTATAAAGAAAAGTGGGATCACTTTTACAATGAAGTTACTTTATAAAAGAAAAGTTGCATGCAAAATAAATAACTCTAAAATAAAATATTAAAGCTACTTATAGTGATTCATTTTTATACTTGAAGTGAAATACACTTTACAGTTTTAGCATGAACTTTTTCAAAAAAAATAACAAAAGAGAGACTTCAACTCAAGACCTCTTACTTAATAAGGCAAATTTTAACCAAATAGGCTGGCAAAACATATTGTATTGTTTTGCAAGAGGATTGGGGGTGTTTTTGTTGTTGTTGTTGTTGACGGCCTTAGAGAGTGTGCTCAAGAAAAACTATTTTCACACAAGAAAAAAAATTTGCTTATCGATAACAACAAGGGTTAGATCTCGATTAGCTTACCCGGAAGATGCACCTTTTCCTATCTATTTCTAATTTACCAAGATTGCATAGGGCGCAGGGAAAAGAGCATACGCGGATATAAAAGAGTAGCAACCCAGAAACAAATAATATAAAACCAAAATAATACATCGCAAAAAAAATTAAAATGTGTAATCAAGATTTATACCTCCGGATCTGACTGTAATGGTCGTATCTTGGGCAAACGGAAACCTTTTCGAGTGAAATGAAAAGTGTTCCTAAATGAAACGAGTGCTCTAGACACAATGCAATAGGCCGAGAGGACTATTGCATTG
>JASDQU010751854.1:23843-58907 GCA_032191745.1 Picea mariana
TGAAGGTAAAACCGTAGAGTTTTCACCTCACCAAGTTGTAATCAAGGATCTAAATATCCTAAGCATATTCTTGCAAATGGAATTGCTGATAATATTACCAGGTTGTACAAGTTTGAAAAATTTGGGTCATCATCTTTTTCATCAGTTTTTGTTGCTCATAGCGATGTATTGAGCAAACTTTGGCATGAGCGGTTTGGTCATCTAAAATATCGCTCATTGCAGCAAATATGTAATCAAAATATGGTGACTGGTCTTCCTCTTGTTTCATGCAGAGATGGTGTTTGTGCCGGTTGTGTTCTCGACAAACATCATCGAGACATTTTTGACAAACGTGCCTCTTGGCACGCCTCGTGCCCTTTGCAGCTTGTTCACAGTGATTTGTGTGGTCCAATTTCTTCTCCTTCTTTTTCTAGGTGCAAATATTTCTTAACTTTCATTGACAACTTTTCATGACGTACTTGAGTTTCCTTCTTAAAACTTAAGAACAATTTTTTTGACAAGTATTTGGCCTACAAGGCCCTTGTAGAAAAGAAATATGGACATCAAATTCAAAGGTTAAGAACATATAATGGAGGCGAATATGTGAAAAATAATTTTACAAATTACTGCACTACACAGGGCATCCAAATGCAACACACTGTTCCATATACACCACAACAAAATGGTGTTTGCGAGAGAAAGAACCGCACATTAAAAGAAATGTCTAATTGTATGATCCAATCTAAGGGATTAAGTCTAAAGTATTGGGCGGAAGCCATCAACTGTGAAAATTACATAGTAAATTGCACTCCCACAAAGGCTCTTAAAAATATAACACCAGAAGAATCTTGGACTAAAATTAAACCAGATGTAAGTCACTTCCATGTATTTGGAAGTATAACATGGGCTCACATTCCTGATGAGAAAAGGAAAGCATTGCAGCCTAAAAGTGAGAAGTGTATATTTGTTGGTTTTTCTGACAATGTCAAAGGTTATAAACTTCTTCAACCACATTGTAATGAAATTATTATTAGAAGAGATGTTAAATTTGATGAAAATCTCTTGGCCTGTGAGCCTAATTCGACGTTTGTGCCTTCTTTGGCCTGTGAGCCTAATTCGACGGTTGTAGCTTCTTTGTCCTGCTAGCCATATTCGACATTTGTGCCTTCTTCTGTTCTAGTTTCTTCTTTAGATGATGACATTGAGGATGGAAATCCACCTCTGCCTGCTCACCTTCCTCCAAATGAGTCCTTTGAACCTGAACCAACACCAGCTCTACCGCTTCCTAGATGGGTCCTTTCAACATGAGAAGAAACTAGTGATCTTGTCAGTGATCCTTCAGATCATCATCAGACATGTTCACAGTTCCAGCGAGCCTCTTTTATTTTGGCTCAAGTTTCAGAAACTCATGATCCAGAGACATTTGCAGAAGCTTCAATTTATCCAAATTGGGATACAACAATGAAGGAAGAGTATTGTTCTTTAATGGAAAATGATACTTGGGATTTTGTACCTCTTCCAAAAAGAAGAAAACTTTTCAGATGTAAATGGGTATACAGAACTAAGTATGCATCAGATGGAAGTGTTGAAAGGCACAAGGCTCAGTTAGTTTCCAAAGGATTTTTCCAAGTTGAAGTAATTGACTATAATGAAACCTTTGCCTCTGTAGCCAAAATGAATTCCATCCGACTTGTTCTTTCCCTTGCTACCTCACATAAATGGGAGGTCTATCAGATGGATGTTAAATCCACCTTCTTGCACAGATATTTGCAAGAAGAAATCTACATGGAACAAACTCCTGGGTATGTCCAAAATGACTCTAACCTTGTTTGTTTCCTTAAGAAATCTCTTTATGGTCTCAAGCAAGCTCCCTAAGCTTGGTATGCCAAAATAGACAACATTCTTATTGCCACTAGATTCTCTAGATGCCATTATGATCCTAATGTCTATACCAACAAAGTAGGAAGCCATCTCATAATCCTTTTCCTTTATGTCGATGACCTTATCCTTACTGGTAGTGACTCAAAAATTTTAAACCATGTGAAAACCAACCTTTAGAAGAAATTTGAAATGAAAGACTTAGGCTTTTTGCACTATTTCCTTGGCCTCCAAGTTTTGCAAACGAATGAAGGAATTTTTCTTTCTTAGTCTACGTATGCTTGTGACCTTCTTTGCCACTTTCACATGGATGATTTTAAACCAACCCTTATCCCTTCCATTCTGGAGTCAAGCTTGTTTCCATCTGTACTTCTCCCAAAGTTTATGCAACCTTGTACCATGAGTTAGTTGGTAGCCTCTTATACTTGACTCATACCCGTCCTGATCTTTCCTTTGTTGTTGGTCTTCTTTCCCGGTATATGCAAACACCCCATGAAAGCCATCGGAAAGCAACTGAAAGGATACTTTGCTATGTCCATGGTACAATTTAGTTCTGGATAAATTACAGTTCAGGGGGGACTCCCTTATTGGTTGGTTTCACTGATTCAGATTGGGCTGACGACCCTGATGATCATAAGTCTACTGCAGGTTATGTTTTCAGCCTTAGTTCTGGACTTGCCACTTGGGCCTATATGAAACAATAGGCTATTGCACTTTCTTCAATATAAGCAGAGTACCGAGCAGTGGTAAATGCCAGTCAGGAAGCCTTATGGCTTCGACAGATACTTTCAGATTTTAGATTATGACAACAACATCCGACCAACCTTTGGTGTGACAATCAAAGTGCCATCAAGCTTGCCAAAGACCCAGTTCAACATCAGCGCAACAAGCACATTGAGCTACACATGGAATTCATCATAAAGATCATTCATGATCAAGTTATTGAAGTGCTCTTTTTCCCTACAGAAGATCAAGTTGCAAACATTTTCACAAAGTCTCTTACAGAAGAGAATTTTTCCAAAATTTGATCTATGTTAGGAGTTCATGAAGTTGTCATTAAGGGGGGATAGGCTCTAATGCCTCCTTCCTTCTCCTATTGTGTCATTATTGTAAATCATTCAATCCTATCCCAAGTTTTTCTTAAAGGGGGATGTTAGGATATTTAGACACTTAGGAGTTAGTTAATATCTACTTGGTCTAATGTGTCGTTAGGTAAACATGTGTTTCTTAGTGTGTTTATTTAGTATGCATTTGTAGTTAGGAAATCCGACAATCATGATATGTTCCCGACATAGAGTGATCCGAAGGTTCATATTCTCCTCTATATTAATGACCATTGATCCATGGATTAACACCCGATTGGTCCATGATCTCTATTTAAAGAGCATGGATGGTCATTTGCTGATGATCGATTATGAGAAGGTCTCTTGTAAAATCTCTCTGTAATCTTTTTCTTTTGCATTAATAATCTGCTCCAAGTGGCCGCATTGGCTAGGGGCATGGATGTTTCTCCGTAGGGGTTTTACCATGTCAAAACATCGGTGTGTTGATCTTTGATCTGTTTATGTGAGTGGTTACTGAAGGTGTTCGTCCTCTGTTGGAATGCCTGTGTTGTTGAACAAACTCTCTCTCAGCATTACCCATACTGACATGAAGAACTATGATCTCTTCCTTATGGATATAATATCCCTTAGCATCATCCATAACTCCAATCCTCATATAAGAACCAAAGTTTCTTTCCTGTACCTCTAATTCTACAAGAAATGTGCATGTAATGATTATTGTTAGAACATGCATAACATAAAACATTTCATCAATTAAAATACATGTAACTCTTTATCCAAATTTATTAAGGACACCAAATAAAAATATTATTCCTTATATGCATTCCTCTCTGAAATATGTTTCCAACGATTGTACCCATGCCTCAATCTAAGTTTTGAGCGAAAAGTTACAACATTTAGATGATGCAATTTCCACTTTTTTACTCTTACATAAATCTCTTTATTGATTTATAGAAAATTTTGTTGCTCAAATAAAAATTATGGGTGGATAGGTCTCTTCTCCTCCTAAATACCTTTCCATTAAATATTCATTTTCTCAAATATGAGCTTTGAGATGAAAGTTAAGGTTTAGAGAAGTTTAGGATGTTTTACCCAATTTATCCCTATATGCTATAGGTGACTTCTTTTTCTTCCTGCACATTTTTACATACCTAGATCCTAAATCTGGATCCATGGTCATTTTCTATGGTTCATAATATTTTCATATACTTCTCTTGTGCCCCAAACGGACTTCCGAGCATGTAGTTATTCCCTCTGAAAGAAAACTGGTACTGGAATTTTATCCTTACTGTTTTCGATGTAACTTTCTCATACGAGCTCCGTTTTGCAAACATATTAGCTCGTTGGAAAGATCTCCCCGATATATTTTATTTAAGACACAAGGACCATGTAGCACATGTTATCACCATTAAATTTTTTGTGTGAAATCGATATTTCAAGACTTAGCGAGGTGCTAAATTGGTTGGAAGTCTGATAAATAAAGGGAGGGACTAAATCTAGTAGGAGGAGGCTAAATCTAGAGGGAGTGCGGAGTTGATGGGACTTGATACCTTGCAGATCATGAGCGCTCCAGATCGATGGTTGGGGATCATTTCGGGGGGAGGAGTTGTGTGGAGGATAATTCTCGAAAGCGGGTCGAAAACTAAACCATGGTTTTTGGTCGGGACCACGTGGCGCCATTGGGTGCATTTCGGGGCGAGAAGCGGGTTGCCCAAAACCATTTCCTCGTGCCCCCGAAATCAGAAAATTATATAAAGGTCACTTATCGTTTATTTTATTTTTTTTCAAAATACTGGAATGTTTGAAATTTGGCATGACCACCCCCGTTCAACTGTAGCTCAACAATAGGCCAAGTCCGCGCCATTTCCGTGCATTTCCAGGTATTTTTCATTGCCTCCATGGACCCTATCATAATGTTAGTGACAGAGAAAGACCTTGTATCAAATGAAGAAGCACTAATTGACCGATATTCAGACGTGTTCAACACTGAAATCACCATTTCACCCATCTTTGTGTCTAGGAGTAATCTGTTTGATAATGTAGAAAAGAATATACCATTCCTTGAAGCAGTTCAAGCCACTATAGTCCCTTACGCTGTCGAGGTCACTTTCCCTTTTCTCGAATTCATAGGTTGTTGCGCAGATCAATATTCACAGGAAGAGAAAGTCGTCATAAATAAACAGGGGTCCAAGGTCCTGTGTAGGGTAGAGAGTCTATCAATTCGAGGTGCCCTCAGTATACCATAGTATTTCTCTGCAGTGTCTAAACCTTTCGAGGAAGAAAAACTAATTAGGGTCTACAAGGAGTGTCCGTCAAAAGTCAAACATCTATTTTTACAGACAATTTTCAAACCAAAGCATCTTTCAGAAAGTTTGTCTTTTCCAATGAATGTGAGTATAATGGTTATTGAGGTCCAATGGGTTTGTTCCATGATGAGTCAAATTTTAGGTCTAGATAATGAAAAACATGTGGTCGAGGTCATGCTGGGTTTCATGTTGGCATTTTTTTCAGATAGAGTCTAGTCCACCAGTCTGTGTCAGTTTTGATCAATTCATAGCTGATATTATCCATAAACAACTAGTGAATTTTCGCTCTCTAAGACATTTTAGATATTACACATACTTGTTGAAGATTTGCCTGGAAACAAATAAGAGAAAGTTTCTTGAAGCAACATTCATATCAATTGAATGTAAGAGGATCACATTGCTCATGTTCATCAACAAAGTCATGTCCAGGGTTTACAGTTTGATTTTCAACACCATCCTACCAAGAGTCCTGGATGAAATGAAGAGCTATTTACAACCAAATCCATAAAACATAGTGGGGTATTGGGTACTGTTCATGAATTCAATAGTGGTTTCGTTTTATGGTTGTCATGAATCCCCCTATCTTCTGCCTATTTTTCTGACCCCCAGATTCTTTTCCCTTGAATTCATTAGGCAAATAATCATATCGGAGACAAAGCATTTCCTAAAATTGCACAAAGCCTCCAACCTCAAATTCCCTTTTATCATTGGACCCTTCATTGTCAAGACTAGATCATGCTTATCTCACATCCAATAAAAGCTCAAAGAGTTTGGTTTTTCACATCTACAGGGAAGAAGATATGATCCACATCAGATCATATCCAAGAGAAGACTGATGAACAAACATTCCCCTTATGAGCATGACCATGTTGAGGGTTTTGATAAGTTGGCAAATATAGAAGTTTGTGCTGACATGGAAGAAATATCACAACCAACTCAAACACAACAAGTGGAGGAAACCATGCAACAGATTCAAACACAACAAGCTCCTCATAATCTAATATTCAAAGTCCCCAAAGTAAGTGTTTACAACAAGAGAAAAAGTTTAGAGGCCATGGACACTAGTGATCAACAAATTGCCCCTAAGAAGATGAAGATTACACAGTCCCCACAGATAGTGGATCTAGAGGAGGAGGAACCTAAAGAACAAGTGAATATGGATATGGTAGAGAATGGTACCATCACTGTAGAAGTTGAGAAGGGAATCAAGTGCGAAAGTGAAGGCAACTCAAGAAATTTTAGTTGCAAAAAACACATCTTTGATAAAACATCTGGAGCAACTTATCAATCTAAAGAAGATTTGGAAAAAAAATATGTTGAGAAAGGAAATGTGGCTATGGGTGAGATGAGGGAGTTAGTCCTTGAAGTGGAAAAGATATCTCACCACAAGTATTCTCTATTCACAGTAAGAGGTATAGAGAAGAGGACCTTTAATATAGTAGTTGCAGACGAAGAAAAAGTATATGAGATCAAGATAAAGTATGACAACATCAGTGCTACAGACAAAGTCAAATTCCACAGGAATACCAATGATATGTTGTATTCTGATTACTTGGATCTAAGCTTGGAGAATTTGAAGCTGTCATATTATGCAATAAAATTGGAAGGGCAATTGAGGCAAGAAAAGACATCCAACAGAGCTTGGCAGACTTAGGTCAAGAGACTGGAATCTGAAGGCTACCAAGGGGTGAAATCCTCATTGGAGGAGAAGGACAAATTGATTCAAAGCCTAAGGAAGAAACTAAAAATGTTTTCCACAAAGAATCCACAAACAATAGAATAGGTTTCTCTAGAATAGGAAAAGGAATCATTTCGACAAGAGGCATTGAACTACAAGGCTAGGGTATCACAACTAGAACAAGAAAAGGTGGATTGGTCACAAGGATAGACAGAACTGCTGAACAAAGATGTAGATGTACCTGCTGCTGCAGAAGATGGGCCAAGCACTTGGGTACTTGTCCAGGCTATGTCACAAGTTAGGCTAAAGGTAGGAGAAATCAAGGGCTTAAAGGGAGATAGAGAAATTGAAGCAGGAAATGAAAACAAACAATGAAAGAATTCAATTTCAAAAGGAGAATCAAGCCTTGCAGGAAAGGATAAACAAGCCGAAAATAATATCAAGAGGCAAAGGACTGTTGCAGGGATCCAAGAACATCATATGGGATTCTATAGCTGTTGAAGCTGCCAATTTTAGAGTGTATTTAAAACTTCATCAATGATAAAGACAACATGGACATCACATCCAAAAACAAGTGCACTGTTGTGAATGAGACCTTAGCAAAGAAACCATCAGAGTGGGCCCATAATTTCATAAACCTTCTCAAATCCATCCCTACTACAGATCTTCAGACCATTGGGGTCAAATATAGAACTACATTGATCATTTGGGCTAGGAAGGTTATTTCCAAACATAACTTTCTAAAATCAGTCCAAACAAAGGCCACACAGATGGAGAAAAGTGTGCAAGAATTCAAGGATCTGTTTGAAGAATTGTTCATTAAATGCCTCCCACCATTTTGGGATGGCAAAAGAAAGTTATATGATTAGGAAGAATACAATTCTTGCCTCACTCAGTGTAGAATGTATCAATCCAAATTTGAAAACTTGGAGGAAAACCTAAAAGGAGAAACCCTGGTTGAACATTTGATTACAGATTTCAAGATTTTGAATTAGTTCAAAACAATGAAGATAGGACTACCAGTCATGACATATGCCTCCTGCATTGACCTAGAGATCCCAATCAAAGAAATGATGGATTATGATATATATCCCTTTTGACTTGTAATGGAAGGAGATAGTACGGCTGGGTAAAACAAAGTGCAGTTTTCTAGGGTCTAGTAAATGATGTCCAAGTCATTGAAGATGGAAAATCAGACAGAAGACCAAAACAAAACAAGTGGCAAAGGAAGGAGATGAAGTGCCAGAGGAATCGACAGCTGGACCATAAACATTTTTCCTTGTTAATCATTGTAATCGGTTCCCATACCGAAACTATCATTTTTAATTATTGTAATCAGTTTTAGAAGCTGAAATGTTTCATTTTAGTTTTGTAATCAGTTTCACACCGAAGGAACTCATATTGTGTAAGTATTAGAGGTTGCAAATGTATTAATGTTGGCAGAAGTGAAAGGGCACGACTTAGCTGTTTGAACTTGAATGTAATTTTCTAAAGCTGAATAGAATACATATGCAGAAGTCTTTGAAGTCTCCATAAAAAGATTCTAATGGTGGTGATATGATTTTTTTCTTCCCTCTTTGTATGTATTTCCTATATTTTTGATTCCATTTACATTGTCTTCTCTTTAAATTGGATAGTTTAAAGGCCTCACAATTCATCTTGTGATGCTCTTGGCTTAAGCAATTTAAACTGTGTTAAGTTCTTCCTAACTAATTTTGAATTCATTTCATTAATGCTTTGATGCAGTTACTTGTTTTATCCTTTCTTCTTACACTCTGTAAATTACAATTGATAAGTCAGACTCATCACCTCGTTTATCCTTTATCCTCTGGAGAGTTCTATCAATCAGTCAGTGTTTTTGTTCATCTTCAGAAGTTTGAATCCATAGCCCTAAGTGTCCCTCCCCTTCCTTGCCAACAAATTTATAAAAAAATCCCCCAAAACAACAAAACATAGGTATCGATTTTCAAAGAAACACCAAGTGACACGAGAGAGCCCTCTATGAGTTGAGAAGGCTAGTACCCAACTCTAAAGTTGGTTTGTAGGTTACCTCTGTCATTTTCTTTATTAGTCAAACAAATTTACAGAGTGCTAACATTCTGGCACCGTTGTCGGGGAATGAAAGTGAAATCTTCCCTGGGAAAAAAACGGCTCAAAGCTTCAGATTTGATTCCTGAGGGTGACAGTGAATAAAACACCTTATTGGCTGAGACCAAATTTACCCTGGCGACTCCATTACAAATAGACCAGTAGCATAAAGTAGTTTGAGCTAGAAATCCTAGCTCCCAAGAGAATTCATACGAGGAGAAACCCATACCCAGAAGCGACGATTCCTATGTTTGATCTTGAGAATATTGTACACAAAAGAAAATAAAATCTAATAAGCCCAATTTTGTGTTTAGACATATATCTATCCTTGCCCAAATATGGAGTAACAAGCATTAAATACCTTGAATTTGATGTGAAATTTGAGAAAACCTTGTTCATAACTAAATTTGAGTCTTGTTTGAACAAGATCATCTTTTATAAGAAGAGGTTCCAAGATTTAATTTTTGCTGCCTCTGCTAAACCTCTTGTGATTCATACTCAGAACCAACAACCACTTCAAGTCCTTACTACAACCATGTCAGCTAGGTTTTCCCCTCTTGTTCTACCTGCTCAGTTACATGATCTGCCATGGGAGTATAATCTGAGGATTAAGCTGTATGATGCCGAAGGCAATGCGTTAGCCCAAAAACATTTAGATTGGTTCAATGATTTTATAGACCTAGAGGAAGTATATTTTGAAGATGAAAAAATGAGGCTGTTTGCACAAAGTATTGCAAGAGAAGTCAGAAAGTGGTTCAGAGCTCTCCCAACAACACATATCCTTGTTGGCATAGGGGAAAACCCAAGGTTCAACGCTACAACAGTGCACCAACAAAACCCTAACTACCGACCCTTTCGGAAACACCTGCGAAGCAGATGAAGTCTCACCCGAGGTAGAGGCAGGGGTGGTTGTAGGACTCAGGTGTCTGCAACCTTAGCTGAGACACAGATCTGTGATTATAATACTTAATAGAGCACTTAGCAATGCCAATTCATTATTATTTAACCAATATCTACTTCGTAGATAAAATAAAGAATTGCAACATTCACCCAGATCTAATGTATTTAAGCACTTAACATAAATAAATGGGTTAGATCTGGCAGATTTAAGCACTAAGAACATTCACCTATATCAGATCTAACATCCAGATTCATCATAAGCACAAAGAATAAAAAAATCTATCTATCTATCTATATCAAACACTTAGCAAATAACACATAAATACATCAAAACATCACACATAACATAATAACACAATATTTACATGGTTCACCCCCACCCTGGGGCTACGTCCACCAACTCTTCTTATTTATTAGCTTCAATCATTCATCTACATGCATAGAGCCACAATGACCCTACTCCGCATAGGACAGGAGATCTATGCGCATCTTGCTAGATCCTCCTTCCTCAAGCTAGGTCCAACACAAAGCCTTTCACGGTCTGTTACAACCACTTGCACTTAGCTCTACAAGTTTTTCACAATATGCACAGAGCATCTACAAACCATACTTGCACTTAGCACTCAGCTTATCAACCTTCTACTTATGTAACCTAGATACTTATTTATACTTTACAAAATAGGCCTAAACATGGGTAAAACCATGGGCCGACATCCCATACCTGTTACATATTCCCAAATCCCAAAAAGGACCCAAAAAGGGGTTGAGATCCCATGATCTCTGCTTTATCTTGCGCTCCATCTTCGACAGGTTGTCAAAGTCCCAAAATAGGTCAAACTTGACCAAGGATCTCCCAAAACTTGGTCAAGGGCCAATAGGCCCCCAACACTCACCTGTGACTCGTCTCGAGTCACTCTGGTCTGACTAGTTCTGCTTTGAATGCCTCGAGCTTGGCTCGAGATGCTTTGATTTGCTGCTGTGCTACAGCCTCCTGTTCAATGAGCTCTTGGATTTTTGCATTGTTGATAGATCCTTCTAGACATTGTTCAACTGTAGTGACAACCTGCTCTATCTCTGCTCCTTATCCTTCTACCTATGTAAACAATTGATAGGTCTTATCTTGTACGGGTTGGAGCCTTTGAGTTACTTCCATAACTATGCTCTAGATAGTATGGATCTACTGTTGTGTAGTGTGTTTCTCTTGGGAGCACTTCATTATTTCCACAACTGACAGGGACTTCAACTGTGCCTGCATCTTTTCAGCTTGATACTTCACCTCTTGGACTTGTGACTCCAATGCCTTCAGTTCCAGGTTCTCCGTGAGTTGTTCATAGGTATGGGCAATGTGATCAATGACTTGATTACATTCCAGGGTAAGAGCCTTTATCCTTTCAACTGCTAAAGGTTAAAGGATATGCGTTCTCCAAATCTGTAGTGCGTTGTTGTAGCTACTGGATGGCTTCTGCAAGCTAGTTCACCTACTGTGTAACTCGGTCTTCTACCTTAATTTCTAATACTGTCATAGAGGGAAGTGCTCTGTTGACTGCTTCTTTTACTTCAAGTTTCTCCATGAGCAACTGTTCCTTTTATTGCTGTAGCTGTTCTTTTTCTTCATCAAACTTTGCTTGGAGAGCAATCTTTTCCTTTTCTATAGCACTGCGTTGCTCTATGAGTAATCCTTGTACTTGTGTCAAAGCTTGGGTGGCTTGCTTTATTTCTTCCAGTGCTCGTCGAAGGCAAGCTTCGACTGTATTGGCTAGGCAGTGGAGTTGAGCTGGCTCATCTCCTAATTCTGTCTCTCTCGACACAGTGGATACTGCGCAGCTAGATTGTAGGGCCTGCTGTACCCCTCAGAGTTCAGTCTCAATTCGATCATACATCTCCTCTTGCTTTGCTTCTTGTTTCTCTGCTATTTCCAGTGAAGCATATTACAGGGCTGCTATGAGGAAGTCGAAGTCATCGGAGGTGAGTACGGTCTGCATCTTGGTCATGGTGGCCTTCGATTTCTTTCGGGATGCAGGTTTCAAAGGTGAACTTTTCTTCTTCTTCAGGGGATCAACATCGTCTCCTTGCTTCTATTTGAATTCTTTGTCATATAAATCTTCGCCATCACCTCCTTTCTCTGGTGATATGGAAGCAGTCTTCACGGACGCTCTGTCTAATTCTTGGACCTCTTCGGTCTTCTTTGTCCTGCTAGGTCCAGGTGTATCTTGCACTGTTTCTGGGATGTCGATGTCAAATACCTCTGCAGGGTTTGCTGGAATAAGGAGGTCCACCGACCAATCCTTTTTGATCTCCTCCAAGTCCTCCTTTGCTAGCTTGTAGTAGGACTGAAGTTGTTGCTTGTGTTCGTTGACGCGTGCTGTGATGTAAATAAAATGCCGATCTACACTGAACTTCATCAAAGGTATGAACCGGTGTAGAGTGTTCGCAGTCATGTGAGGCTCGAACTATATGGCTATCTTCAACTGATTGTAGTAGTTATGAAAAACAACATTTGATTTCCACTGTTTATTCATATCGCTTGAATACCATAATGTACTGAACTTCACGGCCAGTGGGTCAAATGGCTCGATGTCCAGGAAGTTCGTACCTTCCGTCATATCCCAAGCAATAAAATATATAAGGATCAAGAGCCAGCTGAAATGAAATTCATATCCTTGATCCCATGCTTCTCTGCAGTCAAGTTCCAACTAGTTCACCAGGGACTTCGCCCAGTTCATATGAAGGCCTTCCGTGCACTTCCCTGCGAGGTCGACTACAAAACTGGTGACTTGGGTAGGTTGGTTCTTTCATACTAACTTCCCTGCAATCAACTGACAGGCGAGGCACACTGTGCCACTTTGGATAGAAGCTACCTTGTAGCCTCGCGTGCCCTTCTCGACATTGCCATAAGTGCCCTTGATATTTTGTGCTAAAGCGCGATCCATGGATTTTCTGGGGTAAAACTCTTGTGGATCAGGTCCTTGCATACCCAAGCATGTGATCTAATTGATCATCTTTGGATCAACTGTTATGCGGTGGTTTAGCCACAAAAAGCCGCCATGGTAACAAGAAAGCAGCATCCCGACTCAGGCATTGACTTCCTGGTGTCTACCAAAGTGGGGAATCTTCATGACGTTCAGTAGGGTGGACTGTGCGAGGTTCATAGTCCATGATTGGGGGATTATCTTCGAATTCTTCTCCTTAGTTCTGGTCAGGTACTTATTTTGGGTGAGCATGTTATAGAATTTGCGATCTCCAAGGTTGAAGTCACTAAACTTCAACGCTACAATCTTATCTTGGTCTGCTCGAACTGTGCGTATCCCCTTCTGGAGGTATGCCGTAACCAATGTGTATTCGAAATCTTTTGGCACGTTGTCTTGATTTACTGCGCCACTCAGAGGTGGTATATAGGCAGGTAATATGGTCGAGATCAATTTGGAATTCGCTAGATCATCCCTGTGCTTGGTTCACTTTTCATCTGATGGCCGGGATGGTCCGGCTCCGTGAGCAGTTGACGGAGAGGTTGGAAGTCCTCTCATCGATGATGCTTGTACACCTATAGACATTGACATGACTCTTTCAGTCATGAGGTCGATCAGAATTTCTTCAACAACTTTCTCTGTAGCGCTCAACTTGTCTAACATACATGCTCGGGGTTAACAATCTCGGGTTCAGAGGGTAACTTAGACACAGTAATGGGATAGAGAGCAAGAGCGCGATGAACACTGTGCAAAATCAACTTAGCCTGCGGGCTCAAACTCTCGGTTGGAAAAAGTGTTCTTGGTGCATGGTGCTATGGGATAAATAGGTAACTCAGCAACGGGTCGCTTGCAACGGGTATGAAGCCCTCATTAACTCCGTTCTGTACGTTATGGCACAGTCCCAACGTTCGGATGGTGAGTTGTCTGTCCATACATGTATTTCTATCTGTTCGGAGCGTTGGTCTAACGGTTATAATGTCCCCAACAACTATATTGCTTCGCCATGGCGAAGTGCCATGTGTCATTGTTCTGATATCCCGACGAAGCTCCAATTTTGCAAATTTTCCTTCTGTAAGGTTCCCTCTGGAACCTTCTGCAACTTGTAGATCTTAGCTCTCTTCTTACTTAGATTTTTATCCTTCTTCCCAGTGAGCTTTGTCTTGGTATTCCTTTTTCCGTTCTAATTCTTATCTTCTTTTGGCATAGTTACTTCGCGCTGTTGAGATTCTTTCCTAAGATGCGAGGGTGATCCTTATTCTTTATCTGGAATAGGTACTTCAATCTTCTGTGGGTCTTCTAGTGTTCTTGCAACTTCGACATTCAGGTCTCTGGTGTTAAATAGCTTTGATTTGTTCTTCCGTTCTTCAATCAAGTGTGCGATCCTTCTAGTCATGAATTCTTTTAACTCTTGCTTCTTCTGCTCTAAAACTTCTTCTTCTTCTTGCCTTCTGGCCTGATCTCTTTTAAGACAAGGTTTTCCTAAGAGCATGGTAAATGGAGCGTTGTTCTCAATAAATTTAATAGTCTCAAAATCTTCCTCTGTTGAAGTTTTATTGGCATTCATAGGTATCCGGGTGAGCTTCCCACATAGGTTTATTAGCTTTCCTTTGAATATCCCTATTCCTCCTAATGAAGGAATCATAGCAGGCCTCCCTATAGCTTCCCAAGTTCTCTCTGTCATAATATTCACCTGTGTTTCTTCATCTAGAACATAGTCAATGTCGAAGTCTCGTATTCTTGCTTCAAGGCATTCTTTTTCTTTGAAGATCTATGATAATTTGACATGTCGGTGGTCATTCAGGGTTTCTTTCATCTGTAGCAATACTTTCTCTGATTCTTTCTGGGATTCTGTCGTAATCTTAGTTACTGGATCTGCCTTAGGGTTTTATTGTCTCATGTTCATTTCTTCAAGCTTAACAACCATTATAGGACAATCCAATACTTCATGGTCCATAGATTTGCAACAAAGACAACTGGGCCTTCTCCCAAGGCATTCCTTAGCAAGATGTCCCAATTTTATGCAACTGTAACAAAGGGTTAATCCTTTTTTTCTCTTAAATGATCCCCAACCTTTCCTGCACTGTGCAATAGGATCATGGTAGCTAACCTGCAAGCATTTATTTCTAGGATCCTGCATACACTTATTAGTCCAAACATTCCTTCTATGCATAGGTATAACATATTTTTCACTATTCTTATCAGATCTACTCATATCAAGTCTTATTTCATCTAATAATACCCTAGTTTTCAAGCTAGGATAGAATCTATCAAACATACCTAGATACATACTGTTGAAACAAAAATTTCCACTTATCTTACTTCTACAGAGCACAAAGCTTTCAGATCTAGAAATTTTCAATATTCTTACCTTTATTAGAGAACAGAGCTTTCGGATCTTACCTCTTTTAATAAAAAATTCTCACTTTTACCTTTATTAGAGCACAAAGCTTTCAGATCTTACCTCTTTTCTTTAGATCAAACTTATTTTCCTTAGCAAAGATCTTGTCAGACTAAGTAGAGTACTGTGCACTAGAGAAACATATCTATGCACAAAGATTTCACAATGTCAGGTCGGATATTTTCATAGAGATTCTTCTTCCTCAGTTCCCAGCAATCACAGTTCCAGGTCCTGACAATAGAACCATTTGTTGGCATAGGGGTAGACCCAGGGTTCAACGTTACAACAACGCACCAACAAAACACTAACTACCGACCCTTTCATCCACACCTGCGAAGCAGATGAAGTCTTACCCGAGGTAGAGGAAGGGGTGGTTGCAGGACTCAGGTGTCTGCAACCTTAGCTGGGACAGAGATCTGTGATTACAATACTTAATAGAACACTTAGTACCGTCAGTTCGTTATTATTTAACCAATGTCTACTTCACAGATAAAACAAAGCATCACAACATTCACCCAGATCTAATGTATTTAAGCACTTAGCATAAACAAATGGGCCAGATATGGTAGATTCAAGCACTAAGCACATTCACCTATATCATATCTAACATCCAAATTCATCATAAACACAAATCATAAACAAATCTATCTATCTATCTATATCAAGCACTTAGCAAATAACACATAAATACTTCAGAACATCACAGAGAGCAGAATAACATAGTATTTACGTGGTTCACCCCCACCCTGGGGCTACGTCCAACAACTCTTCTTCTTTATTAGCTTCAATCATTCATCTACATCCACAGAGCCACAAAAACCCTACTTTGCATAGGACAGGAGATCTGTGCGCATCTCGCCAGATCCTCCTTCCCCGAGCTAGGTCCAGCACAAATCCTTTCACAGTCTGTTACAACCACTTGCACTTAGCTCTACAATTTTCTCACAATATGCATAGAGCATATACAAACCATACTTTCACTTAGCACTTAGCTTATCAACCTTCTACTTATGTCACCTAGATACTTATTTATACTTTACAAAATAGGCCTAAACAGGGGTCAACCCATGGGTCGACATCCCATACCCGTTACATATTCCCAAATCCCAAAAAGGACCCAAAAAGGGGCCAAGATCCCACGATCTCTTCTTCGTCTTGCACTCCATCTTCGACAGGCTGTCAAAGTCCCAAAATAGGTCAAACTTGACCAAGGATCTCCCAAAACTTGGTCAAAGGCCAACAATCCTAAATTTTGAAGCCTTTGAAACGAGTTTTCTTGCAAAGTGGGGTGACAAGAAAAACCCCCTTCAGTTGTTAACCCAATACAACAACATGATAAGGTCACCTGATGAGACAGTGCAGAAGTTTTCAACAAGATTTATCAAAGTTTATAATTTAATTCCTACTGAAGTAAAACCCCCTCCTAGAGTTGCTCAACTTAGATATGTTGATTCCTTTGAAAGTGATTTTGCTTTGTTGTTGAGGGAAAAAAGATCTATTTCATTAGATGATATGATGACTGGTGCAATATAAGTTGAAGTAAATCTAATGGCTTTAGAAAATATCAAATCTAACTCTGATAGGTACGTGAACAAGGTTCAAGATAAGGCACAACCTTCAACCTCATAGTCATCAGAAGAGAGGTTTGAAATTATGATGAAAACCATGGATAAATTGATGGAGAGGATGTCTTTAGATAATAAGCCTAACACTAGAGAACATGCTGATGTTCCACCTAGGAATCAAAGGAGACCAACAGTTCCACAAATCAGACAAAGAGATCAGAGGAACCAGGGTGATCAACAAATAAGACCTCCTTTTTAAAATAATTATGTAAATGAGATTTTTGATGAAAATTTTGAAGAAAATATGCATTGTTGTGATGGTGATGAAACAAAGATATTCTTAACTAAAGAGGAACATGACCAATTCATGGATTATAATGAAATATTCATGTAGGAGAATGATTAGAGGTTGTCAGTGGAAAAATAATACTACCAAACAGGGCTGCAAAATGCCATCATGCAATTCCAGAAACAGTATAATCTTCGAATAAAAAAGGTTCCTGCAAATCCTCCAAAGGGAAATCTTACCAAAGAATCTCAGAATAACATACCTTCTTCAAGTCAACCTAAAAAATACCCTGTTGCAAAAGATGTTGTGGAGAAAGGAAAGCAAAAGGAAGAACCCCAGAAGAAATTACCTGAAACAAGAAAAGAGACACTCATCAAAGAGGTAGAGAAAACCTCATCTTCCTTTAATTTTGAAAGTGATATGGCCATGATTAAAATCTCTGTACCATTCAACGATTTGATAAAGAACAATGAATATAGAAATCAGATCATCAATATGCTCAAGATGGAACAAAATTCTGACACTTTGAACATACAAGATGATCATCCTGCCATCTTGTTTGGCCCATGTGTAGAGGAAAGTAGTGATGCTGATGAGGTCCCCCCTTTCTATGTCAGTATGAAGATCCATGATATGAATCTGCACAATGCTATCTTGGATTTAGGAGAATCCCATAACCTGATGCCCAAGGTGGTCATGGACCAATTGGTCATGGACATCACAAGGCCTTACAAATATATTTTCTCCTATGATTCAAGGAACGTGATGTGCCTGGGCCTAATCAAAGATCTGGTGGTATCTTTGTCTAAAATTCCAACAAAGAATATGGTCATGGATGTAGTGGTTGTTGATATCCCTCCAAAGTTTGGCATGTTGTTATCTAGGTCATGGGATGCAAAGTTGAAAGGGACTCTACAAATGGATATGTCATATGCCACTATCCCTATCTTTGGTCAAGATAAGAGATTGTGTACAGGGAAGTTTTTCTCAAATAGATGGTCAGTAACAATGCCCAACCGAATAACCATCCCATTTACTTTGTGGAGACTGAGATGGGTTCTTCCATTTTCTTCAATGATTTGTGTTTTGAAGGGAAAGGGCCAAAGATCCATATGGTTGCCAAAGACCAATATGATCAATAGACTGAGAAAATTTTAGAACAACAAGACAATGTAGAGAATGAGATGTTGAACATGATCATCAATGGAGCTATTAGCAGAGAAGGAGCAAGAGCTGGTGTGTGGATTAACCCCCCCAGATTGGCCAAAAAACCGTGTTCTTATAAAATTGCTTTTGATTTCACAAACAACATGGTTGAATATGAGGCATTGGTGTTGGGATTGAAGACTTTGAAAGAAATGAGTGTTAGGAGGATAGCTGTTCATAGAGATTATGAGTTGATCATAAATCAGATGAAGGGAATATATCAAGAAAAACACCCCAGATTAAGAGAATATAGGAATATAGTGGTTGACCTTCTTGAAGAATTTTCAAGATACAGTCTCTCAACGATTCCAAGGGGTCAGAATCAGATTGTTGATGCTCTAGCTACTTCATCCTTAGTTTTCAAAATTCCAATCTTTTCAAACAGGGGATATGAAATTGAGGTCAATCAAAGACCAACAATGCTTGATAATATAAAGTGCTATCTCGTAGAGATATAGTGTTCACAAATGATGGTTATTTCAAAAATCAGATTGCTGGTAGAGATATAGTGCAACTAAAAAGTAACATCATTCTGAAAGGCCCGGTCCCATTGGAGAAAATATTTGATAATAATGATGTGGCCAAAAGTTCTAAAATTAATGTAAATGATGGAGATGTTGAAGATTGCAACATTCAGACTCAGGAAGATCCCAAGATCATTAAGCTGTTCAAGACACTCAGCTTAGAGGTCAAGCAAAGATATATCAATTTAATGAAAGAATTCTTGGATGTTTTTTCCTGGAGTTATGAAGATCTGAAATTTTATGATACCAAGGTGATTCAACATGTGATTCCAATCAAAGAAGATCATAAAACTTTCAAACAAAAATTACGAAGAATCAATCCTTTGCTGCTGCCTTTGATTGAGAAAGAGATAAAGAAGCTGTTTGAAGCCAATATCATAGTGTATTTGAGGTTTTCTAAGTGGGTGGAAAATCTGGTGCCTATCAGAAAGAAGAGTGGGAAGATCAGATTATGTGTAGACTTCAGAAATATGAACATGGTGTCTCTTAAGGACAACTACCCACTGCCTAAGATGGATCACATTCTACAGAAAGTGGTGGGTTCTCAAAAATGTCAATGCCGGATGGTTTCGCTGGGTACAATCAAATCATGGTACACCCTGATGATCAGAAAAAGACAACATTTACAACACTATGGGGCACTTTCATGTATTCCAAGATGCCTTTTTGGCTCATGAATACATGAGAAATTTTTTAAAGGGATATGGATATAGATTTTGATGATGAGAAAGATAAATTTTTTGTTATTTACTTAGATGATATCACTGTGTATTCAAATTCTGATGAAGAACATCTTAAACATCTAAGGAGGGATTTTCAAAAGCGTAGAAAGTTTGACATTTCATTGAACCCCAAGAAGTCTAATTTTGGCATGGAATAAGGGAAGTTAATTGGTCACATTATTTCAAAGGAGGGAATAAAGATAGATCCTAATAGAGTTGAGGGGATCTTGAAAATTGGCACACCCAGAAGCAAAAAAGAAGTGCAATCTTTCCCAGGGAAAGTAAACTTTCTGAGAAGATTCATCCCTAGCCTGGCTGAAATCATAAAGCGTATCACTAACATGCTCAAGAAAGGAAGTGAGATAAAGTAGAACCCTGAAGCCAAAAAATCCTTTGAAGACATTAAAGTAGCATTGACCAAGGCCCTAATGCTATCCAGTCCCAACTTTGAAAAGGACTTTATATTATTTCTTTTGCCTCAGAGCACACCATTGTTGGT
Source organism: Picea mariana (assembly GCA_032191745.1). Taxonomy (NCBI): domain Eukaryota; kingdom Viridiplantae; phylum Streptophyta; class Pinopsida; order Pinales; family Pinaceae; genus Picea; species Picea mariana. The sequence goes on from JASDQU010751854.1 coordinate 43,906, forward strand.
GTTTTATTACAGAAGGATGAACAAAATTTTGAGAGGCCTATAGCATACTATAACAGGACATTGATGGATTCCCCATTGAAGTATGATATCATGGAAAATCAGAGATATGCACCGGTCAAGGCCCTAAAGGAGTTTAGAGTTTATATCTTTCATTCTCATACCACTACCTATGTGCCCAACAGTTCTGTGAAAGAAATTTTAAATCAGCCTGATCCCGAGGGAAAAAGGGGCAAGTGGATAGCTATGTTGTTGGAGTATGACATTGAGATCAAACCTACAAAGTTGATCAAAGGGAAAGGACTTGCAAAGCTAATGGAACAAACAAATTGTGAGCTCTTTGGAATAAATTTCATTGATGACTTGTCAATAGACTTAGAAGAAGAAAAGGTCCCTCAGGTATCTCAAAAATTCCTTGATTCCCAATGGTATTCTGATATTATTTATGTATTGAGAAACTTGCAAGCTCCTCTTGAATTAAGTAAAACTAAGGCTAGGTTATTAAAGCTAAAAGAAACAAAGTTTTGTATTGTAAATCAATATTTGTATTGAAAGGATCCAGGAGGAATCTTGCTAAGTTGTTTGCTGGAGGGAGAAGTAGAAAGGACCATTAGAGAGTTTCATAAAGGTGATTATGGAGGGCACCACTATTGGAAAACTACTGTGCACAAGATATTGAGGGCTGGGTTCTATTGGCCTAGCATTTTTTCTGATGTCTACAAAGAAGTTTCGAGCTGTCATGAATGCCAATTTTTTGATGGGAAGAGAAAATTGTAGCCTTTGCCTTTGAAACCCATCTCTATTGAAGCACCTTTTAGACAATGGGGCCTAGATTTCATAAGAGAAATTCATCCACAATATTCAACTCATCACAAGTGGATACTAACAACCACATATTACTTCACCAAGTGGATTGAAGTAGTTCCCACCAAGCAAGCCACATATGCTGTTATCATTCAGTTTTTGGAGAATGATATTTTGTCCAGGTTTGGGTGTCCAATCAAAATCATTACAGACAATGCAGCAACATTTAAGTCAAAAGGGGTGGAAAATTTTTGCAGTGATTACAATATAACTGTTGGCCATTCCACATCTTATTACCCTCAAGGTAATGGATTCGCTGAGTCATCCAATAAGAGCTTAACCAAAATTATCAAGAAGCTGTTGCAAGATAACAAAAAGGTTTGGCATAAAAATCTTATCCATGCACTATGTGATGACAAGATCACCACTAAAAGGTCTATTTCCACTTCACCCTTCCAGTTTGTGTATGGCATAGAGGCAATTTTTCCTACTGCATTAGGATTGCCAGTGATGAGATTTCTATAGAAGCAAGATGCTGAAACAAATGCTAATTGAAGGAGAATAGATGAACTGATCAATGTCCAACAAACAAGAGAAAAATCCTTCAACATCTCTCAGCTGCACCAAGATAGAATTAAAAAGGATTTTGACAGGCATACTAAGGAAGATGATTTTAAAGTGGGGGATTTGGTGTTGAGATGGGATGCCAGAAATGAAGAGAGATGAAAGCATGGGAAATTTGACCATCTATGGCTGGGACCTTTCAAAATTGTGGCATACCATGGAAATAATGCCTATATTCTACAGGAAATTAATGGAGATATCATTGGAGGAGGACCTATGAATGGCAAGTTTCTAAAACATTATATTGTTTAAAGGAACTATCACCCTTTCCATTCATTGTATACAACCATTTTTGTTTTTTCATTTGAAGCAGTTGGAATTAAATCAACAAAAATTGAAGCCCGAAGCGAAGGCCCTAGGTTATGCTAAGTATAATTTGACTTTTGTGAATAAGACTTTGATAAATTCAGTTGCAGGATTAAAATAAAGCCCAATGGGTAGGCACTCGGTCTACCATTCTTTGCTACCTCGTTGGGGCCCATGTTATCACCACTAAAATTTTTGTGTGAAATCAATATTTCAAGACTTAGCGAGGTGCTAAATTGATTGGAAGTCAGATAAATAAAGGGAGGGACTAAATATAGTAGGAGGAGGCTAAATATGGCGAGATCGCGGAGTTGATGGGACTCGATACATCGTAGATCGTGAGCACTCCAGATCGACGGTCAGGGATCATTTCGGGGGGAGGAGTTGCACGGAGGATAATTCTTGAAAGCGGGCCCAAAACTAAACCATGGTTTTCAGTCGGGACCACGTGGAACCACTGGGTGAATTTCGGGGCGAGAAGTGGGTTGCCCCAAACCACTTCCTCGCGCCCCCGAAATCAAAAAATTATATAAGGGGCACTTGTCGTTTATTTTATTATTTTTCAAAATACTGTAATGTTTGAAAGTTGGCGTGACCACCCCCATTCAACTGTAGCTCAATAGTACGCCAAGTCCATGCCATTTCCACACATTTCTAGGTATTTTTAATCGCCACCATGGACCCTATCATAACTTTAGTGACAGAGAAAGACCCTGTATCAAATGAAGAAGCCCTAATAGACCAAGATTTAGATGTGTTCGACACTGAAATCACCATTTCACCCATCTCTGTGTCTAGGAGTAATCTGTTTGATAATGTAGGAAAGAAGATACCATTCCTTGAAGCAGTCCAAGCCACTATAGTCCCTTACATTGTCGAGGTCGCTTTCCCTTTTCCTGAATTCATAGGTTAGTGTGCAGAGAAGTATTCACAGGAAGAGAAAGTCGTCGACAATAAAAAGGGGTCCGAGGTCCTGTGTAGGGTAGAGAGCCTATCAATTCGAGGTGGCCTCGGCATACCAGAGTCTATCCTGTGGGAACACGTATTTAATATGCTCCAAATTCAATGGAGATACCAAATTGACACAAAACTTACTATTCTACAACAAAAAAAAAATTCATGTGACACACAATGGACACTCCCTTCTATGAGTTCGACGTAATATCAAGATTCAACGTGTCAAAAAAATTCAGATGTTTGACCCTAGAGTGGCCGAGGGTGGAATGAAGATAACATATCACAACTGAATTTGATATCGAATGAGCCCTTCTTCTTGAATGTCGATATAATTTTCCCATGAATCCAAGTTGCTTAAAACTCCTCCCAAGTCATTTTCATTTTCTAAAACTCATTCTCCGCTCAGAACCTTTCGCTGTGCTTTGATACCACTTGATGAACCTCACAACCATGACCTAATAAAATATGCACACATACACTACTATTTTGCAAAGCAAGGGACACTACAAAAAATATGCTCCAATCCCCCGACGGGGAAATTTTATTAATTAACCATTCTCATATGTCGATTTTGTGTACAAATGGTCCCTTTTATAAAAATAAGTGACCATAACAACTATTAGATAATTAGATGGTTGGTTCAAACCATCTCCATAAATATCTACACAACTTCCTCCACAATATCTCCATAAATCTCTTAAGAGATCTCCATCCCTAAATTCTTTCATTTCCCCTCATATCTCACACTCACGTATACTTCTAGAATTAGTCTACCATTTTACAAAGCATCATATAATTTATTAATTATTCATAATCACAGGCAAGATTTATTCCATCATACTCCCCCATTAACCAATACTTGTGATCCCATTAGACCATCATCATCTTTAATACTCTCTCGTCGAATTTCATCTTTATTCTTCTTTGACCTTTGGTATTCTAGCTTCTTCATCCTTGATCTTCCTCATAGTGTACTCGCAAACATAAACACTGTTTCTTGAAGTCCATATAAAAGAGTAGCCATGCATTGGAATATAGGGATCGCCAACCGTTGCATCCGTTGGTTCTCTAAGAAACTCTTTCTCGTACATGGTTCATCAACCATTCATCCATCATGAACCCACATACATGTACCTTTATTCCCCTTGCATCACCATCACCATCATGCTCATCTTGGGTCTTTGACATACTCCTAGCCATGCTCTTGATGCTCATGCATCATGTACTGAGATTTAAATTTTTCCCAAATCCCTTGAAGAAGCCCTTCCAAAATTTGGATGTGAACTTTGGATCTCTATATGAAACTATTGCCTTAGGCACTCCATGTAGCCTGACAACTTCTTTCATGTATATTCTGCAATATTCGTTGCCTTGTGTGTTGTCTTCACTAGAATAAAATGTGTTGCCTTAGTCAATTTATCCACCACCATGATGGAATCATGTTGCTTCACTGTTCTGGGCATCTTTGTAATAAAATCAACTGTGAAAACTTCCGACTTCCATTCTAGAATGGGTAATGGTTGCAATAACCCAGCTAGATGCCTATGCTCTGTCTTTACTTTCTGACATTCTAGACATTTCGCTATGTAATTAGCCACTTATTTCTTCATTCCCGACCAAACGTATTGGCTTCTCACAACTGCAATTGTCTTCTGATATCATGGGTGCCCGACATATGGCACATTATGCATTTGCTTTAGCACTACATTTTTCAACTCATTGGAATTCGACACATATACTTTGCCTTTGTACATGAGAATTCCATCTTCTTTTGGCTCATAAAAAATAAATTTCTATTGAAAATTACCTTGCTGTAATGTTCCTTTTATTTTTAGATCTTTCTGATCTGAATTTGTTGCTGCAATGATTTGATCTTTCAAATCAGTCATGTACATGCTGATAGCTGCAATATGCACGTCATTAGCTCTTTGGTTGAGTGCATCCACCACTTGATTTTATTTTCCTTTTATATGCTTTATTTCAAAGTCATACTCACTAAGAAATTCAAGCCATCTAGTTTTTCTAACATTTAATGTTGGTTGTCCAAACAAATGCTTGAGATCACATTGGTCTATCCTTAGCTCAAATTTCCTTCCCATGAGGTAATGTCTTCACATTTTTAATGCATGCACAATTGCTGCTAACTCTAGATCATGGGTGGATAGTTCTTTTCATGCTCTTTTATTTTGTGGGACTCATAGCATACCACATGATCCTTTTGGCTAAGAACTCCACCGAGCCCTTCCTTGTACACATCTGTGCACACTACAAAATATTCATCTGGATCTGCAATATTCAATATTGGCGCACTTGTCAATATGTCTTTCAACCACATAAAACTTTCTTAACACTTGGAAGTCCATTCAAGTTTCACTCCCTTCTTTTGCAAAGAAGTGATTGGGATTACAATCTTTGAAAACCCTTTTATGAATCTTCGATAATAATAGGAAAGACCCCAAAATTATCTAACCTCTATGACATTTCTTGGCACTATCCATCCTCTAATGACCTCTATCTTCTCAGGATCCATTTCTATCCCCTCTGCTGAAATGATATGCCTCAAGTAGTGAATCTTCTTTTGGTAAAAGATGCACTTGCTTAGCTTAGCATATAACTTATGCTTTTTTAAAACTTGCAACACCATTCTCAAATGTTTCTCATGTTCCTCTTCTTACTTAGAGTAGATGAGTATACCATCTAGCAACACAATTACAAACTTGTCCAGGTATTCTTTGAACACTCCATTCACCAGACACATAAAAATAGTTGAGGCATTTGATTGTCCAAATGGCACTATTGTGAATTCATAATGCCTGTATCTTGTCCTAAATGTTATATTGCTGATGTCTTCTTCCTTAATTCTCACTTGATGATATCCTGATCTCAAGTCAATATCGGAAAATATTATTGCACCTTTCAACTGATCAAACAAATTATTAATTCTTGGCAAAATATATATGTTATTTATGGTGACCTTGTTACACTGTTTGAAATCAATACATAGCCTTAAGGTTCCATCTTTCTTCTTTACAAAGAGCACCGAGGCTCCCTAAGGTGACACACTTGTGCATATATACCCCTTCTTTAACAATTCTTCAAGTAGCATCTGTAACTCTTTCAACTATGATGTGCCCATTCTATAATGTGTTTCAGACATTGGGGCAGCTCCTGGTACCAAATCAATAGAGAAATCAATGTCTCTCTTGGGTGGAAATCCCGAGATGTCTCTAAAAACATCTTCAAAATCCCTCAAGACCGGGTGGTCTTCAATTCTTGTCACTTTATCTTTGGCTACCTCTTCCACATGGGCTGCAAAAATATGACATCCCTTCATGAAGCTCTTTTTCAACTCCATAGACGAAATCTCCCTAACAACTACAACTCTTAGAATGCCTTGAATCTTGCCTTGTTTCCCTTCTTCATCAATACATGTGAGTGTCTTGTTGTAACAATATAGGACAACATGGTGTTTTTCCAACCAATCCATGCCAATTAGACAATCATATGAACCCAATGGTATGATGTTTACATCTACCTTTGTGTTGAGTCCATTCATGTCTATAAAAAAATCTTTAACCAACTCATTGATTTTCCTCTTAGCCTCGATAGCTAACTGAACTAACCAAGATTTATTATGCTCACTCCTTTGCAAGTGAAATATTTCAATAATGTTAGCATTTATGTAACTATGGCTATCTCTAGAATCAATTAAAATTGCTATGAGATGGTTATCAATCTTACCTTCCACTTCAATAATGGGGGATTGATACTCTGCTTGCTTGTTTTCCAAGTACGCATATATCCTTGGCATGTTTCCTCCCATATCTTCCATTGTTTTAGCCTCTTGAATGTTTTGGATAGTCCTCATTCTTTCTCATTTGTGAGGGCAATCCATATATAAGTGATTCCCCTCACATCCCCAACATTGTACAAGATGATGCCTTGACCTTTTCCCAGATTAATCTACAATATTGTGCTCACTTTGGGTTGACTGTCCTTGTTGATTTGCTTGAGATTTGTGTTACACAGGATAGCCTAACTGAGAGGGGGGGCGGGGGGGTGAATCAATTAGATAAAATTTCTTCTTTTTATTTAACAAATTACTCAATGAACACAGAGTATGCCTTTTACTGTATGTCTTGCTACAAATCATTCAAATAAATAAATATGCAATCACATAAATAAACAATGACACAAAGATTTTCATGAGGAAACCCAAAAGGGAAAAACCTCTTCTTCTTATGAATGAAAGGCAAACTCCAACTTCTCTTTACATTCTTATTTTATCTGAGCTACAACCCAGATGAGGCTGCTACATCTGTTTCTTCAGCACCTACTGAATGGAAGCTACAACTCCCAGATGTATAAGCACCAACTTGTACAAGAGACTTTTACAGTCTCCCCTTGCTCCTCCCTGCCACCCTGAAATCATTCTTTGTCACTAAGAACCTGCAAACCAACTCTTTATCTTCTCTGTCAAAGATTAAACATTCAAATCCTCTCTGTTTTTATATGCATATCACAATTCATTCTTGACCAGACCACTTAGATTTATCAATTTGTGTATGTGTCTTCCCTCCTCTATCTTTTTCTTCTTCCTCAAATTTTACAGAGCCATATATCTCCCATAATCCTCTCATTCTCTTTTTCTTACCACAAACAATTTATTCATCTTCTTGTATCATCAACGCATACAATCGAACCCTCAAGCTTCAAAGAATCAGTTACAATACCTGGATAACTTCCTTACAATGATTATTATTGGACAAGGCATCAAGACGAACAATATCCACATGATCAGTTTAAATATTTAACCAACACCATTTGATGAACATACATCTGATTTGATTTTTCAGCACAGAATAACCCTTGAGCGCTTTGGCAAGCCACTTGTGCTAACCCATATGCCCATTGGCAATGACCACAGTTTAATTGAAATGCATTTCACATTTTGCATTTCGGCAATCCTGTGTTGAAGAGTCTTTACACTTCAAGTTGCGAATCCCGAAATAGAGCTTAGCTTCGTGGTAGCTCCTCCCTCTCACATGACCATCGGAGGTAACCACTGCCTACACCAAAAAGGTATTTCGATGTTTCTCATTTCGGCATATTGACGTTTCACATTTTGACATTTCTGTGATGAAGTGTTTCGACACTCCAAGTCACGATCCCCGAAATCTACACCAAAAAGGTATTTTGGCGTTTCGCATTTCGACATTTTGACATATCGACGTTTCGCATTTTGGCATTTCTATGATGAATTGTTTCAACACTCCAAGTCACAATCCCCGAAATCTACACCAAAAAGGTATTTCAGCATTTGGGACTTCGTGATGTTGGAGTTTTTGCTTACCATGCAAAAATCCCGAAATAGAAACTCCTAGAATGATGTATCATAATGACGTCACTTAGGATGACGTATCATGTGCTGGTTAATCTCCGATCTCCAAAATTCAAGCTAAGGGTACTGACTCCTCTTCCAAATCTCGTTTCACATGTGACCTCGAGTTATAACCAAAAGCTCACCTCCTGGGTTCTTCACAGTTTCATGTTTTAGTATGTCAAGAGGCATGCTGATCTTCGAATTAGGAACCACCGTGCCTGTGCAAGCTGACCAAAAAAATCCCCTTTTGGTGATTTAAAGTTTGACATTAATGAAAAAACCAAGTCTTGTGCAAACTGCAATCTCTGCCAACAAACTCCCCCTTTGGCATTGATGAAAAACTTTAAATCTCTTCTCCCCCTTTTGACATTTATGGCAAAGGAAACAACCATACTCCCCCTGAGCAAAGAAAACCACTTGAAAACATGTATCATTTCAGTAACAATTCCCCCTATCAATAATAGTCAATAAACCTGTGCAGTCTGATTTTATAATGAAGCCCTTTCAATCTTTGAGAATGAAATGAAATTATAGAGGGTAAACCCCCAACTGATCCCTGAGACTTTCAAATTTCATTTTAGGTAAAGCTTTAGTAAATACATCTTCAATCTGATCCTTTGTGCCAACATATTCCACTTTAATAACTTTAGACATAACTTGCTCTCTTAGAAAATGAAATTTAATGGGGATATGCTTTTTTTTTTGAATGCATAACAAGATTTTTAGAAATACTAATTGCACTGGTATTATCACAGAAGATAGGTATAGGTTCATCATAATGAATATGTATATCTTCCAGCATCTGTTTTATCCATATAACCTGAGTGCAAAAGTTGCAGTTGCTATGTATTCTTCTTCAACAGTAGACAGAGACATTGTTGATTGTTTTTTACTTGACCAACTTACAAGACATCCTCCAAGAAAAAATGCTGCTCCACTAGTACTCTTTCTGTCATCAACACAACCTGCCCAATCAACATCAGTGAAAGCATATAAATCAAGCTGATTACATGTAGGATACCACAAACCATATTCTGCTGTCCCCTTAAGATATCTGAAAATTCTTTTGACTGCAAGTAGATGAGAATTTTTTGGTGAAGCTTGAAACCTGCCAACTTGACAAACTGCATGCATAATATCAGGTCTTGTAGCTGTAGCATAAAGAAGACTACCAATCATAGATATGTATACTGTCTGATCAACATCTTTAGTATCATCAAACTTACTTAATTTACAACCAGTAACCATGGGAGTGCCAACTGGTTTAGACTCTCCATCTGAAATTTCTTAAGCATTTCATTGATATACTTGGTTTGAGAAATGGAAATACCTTTATCAAATTGAGTAATTTGCAAGCCTAAGAAAAACTTCATTTCTCCTAGCATGGACATCTCAAAATCTTTCTGCATACTTTCAACAAACTGTTTACTGAGCCTATTATCAACACTACCAAAAATTATATCATCTACATATATCTCAACAATGATTATGCTATCATTTTCTTCTTTAATATATAGATTACTATCAGTATTACCTTTCCTAAATCCTTGCTGCCTCAAGTAATTGTCAAGTTTGGAATACCAAGCCCTTGGTCCTTGCTTCAGCCCATACAATGCCTTTTTCAACCTGTAAACATATTATTCTTCTTCTTGTACCTGAAAACCATCTGGTTGTTCCATATATACTTCTTCCTTTAAATCACCATTCAAAAATGCAAACTTTACATCCATTTGGTAAACTTTAATGTGTTTAGAACTGACATAAGCTAGAATCAGTCTAATGGATTCCATTCTTGCAACAGAAGCAAACGTTTCTCCATAATCCATTCCTTCTAACTGTGCATACCCTTTACAAACCAATCTAGCCTTATTTCTATTTCTTTTACCTGCTTCATCCATCTTATTTCTGAAAAGCCATTTAGCCCCTATGACTTTCTTATTCAAAGGTCTAGGAACCAATTCCCATGTCTTATTCTTTTCTATTTGACTAAGTTCTTCATTCATTGCTTTCATCTAGTGTTCATCTTTAATTGCTTCTTCAATACTTTTGGGTTCAATCAGAGAAAGTAAAGATACCTGTTCATGAGTTGAGGTGGATTCTTGCCTTCTGCTTCTTTGTTCCAACACCTGCATTTAAGTCACCAAGTATTTGTTCTTCAGGATGATTTTTCTGTATTCTCTTGCTTGGATTCTTTGATGGAGTCATGCTTTTGGATGGAGTTGTGCCCTTTATCAAAGTAGGAATTAATTGTTCACTGTTAGGAGCCTTATTTTCTTTTGTTTACTTAGTTCTTCATCCATCTTATGTTTGTCATATATTTCATGTATTTGTTGATCCTTTTGTTTAGATTTAGACTTAAAAAATGAGGACTCATCAAACCTTACATCTATAGATTCAACAATCTTTCTTAATATGAAATTATAGCATTTATAAGCCTTTCTTGAACATGAATATCCAACCAATATGCCTTCATTAGTTCTTGAGTCTAATTTTCCCAGATTTTTATCAATTCTTTTAATGTAACACTTACTCCCAAAGATTCTAAAATGTTTTATGTTTGTTGGTCTTCCTTTCCATAATTGATAGGGTGTCATATCAGTATAATTTCTTAGCAAACTTCTATTCAAGATGTGTACAACAGTGTGAACATCTTGAGGCCAAAACATGTCATTCAATCTGGACTCATTTAACATTGTTCTTGTCATTTCCATAATAATTCTTTCAACAACACCATTTTGCTGAGGTGTTTCTGTAACAGATAAATGCCTTTTAATTCCATTTTCATCACAGTAATTATTAAATTATTTTGACACAAACTCTCCTCCATTGTCTGACCTTAAACACTTAATCTTCATATCAATTTCATTTTCAGTCAATTCTTTGAAAACTTGAAAGCAACTCACAACTGAATATGGACACTCCCTTCTATGAGTTCGACGTAATATCAAGTGATACACAATGGACACTCCCTTCTATGAGTTCGATGTAATATCAAGATTCAACGTGTCAAAAAAATTCATATGTTTGAACCTAGAGTGGCCGAGGGTGGAATGAAGATAACATATCACAACTGAATTCGATATCGAATGAGCCCTTCTTATTGAATGTAGATATAATTTTCCCATGAATCTATGTTGCTTAAAACTCCTCCCAAGTCATTTTCATCTTCTAAAACTCATTCTCCGCTCAGAACCTTTCGCTGTGCTTTGATACCACTTGATGAACCTCACAACCACGACCTAATAAAATACACACACATACACTACCATTTTGCAAAGCAAGGGACACTACAAAATATGCTCCAATTCCTCGACGGGGAAAGTTTATTAATTAACCATTCTCATATGTCTATTTTGTGTACAAATGGTCCCTTTTATAAAAATAAGTGACCATAACAACTATTAGATAATTAGATGGTTGGTTGAAACCATCTCCATAAATATCTCCACAACTTCCTCCACAATATCTCCATGAATCTCTTAAGAGATCTCCATCCCTAAATTCTCTCATTTCCCCTCATATCTCACACTCACGTAGACTTCTAGAATTAGTCTACCATTTTACAAAGCATCATATAATTTATTAATTATTCATGATCACATGAAAGATTTATTCCATCATACTCCCCCATTAACCAATACTTGTGATCCCATTAGACCATCATCATCTTTAATACTCTCTCGTCGAATTTCATCTTTATTCTTTTTCGACCTTTGGTATTCTAGCTTCTTCATCCTTGATCTTCCTCATATTGTACCCACAAACATAAACACTGTTTCTTGAATTTCATATAAAAGAGTAGCCATGCATTGGAATATAGGGATCGCCAGCCGTTGTATTCGTTGGTTCTCTAAGAAACTCTTTCTCGTACATGGTTTATCAACCATTCATCCATCATGAACCCACATACATGTACCTTTATTCCCCTTGCATCACCATCACCATCATGCTCATCTTGGGTCTTTGACATACTCCTAGCCATGCTCTTGATGCTCATGCATCATGTACTGATATTTAAATTTGTCCCAAATCTCTTGAAGAAACCCTTCTAAAATTTGGATGTGAACTTTGGATCTCTATATGAAACTATTGCCTTAGGCACTCCATGTAGCCTGACAACTTCTTTCATGTATATTCTACAATATTTGTTGCCTTGTGTGTTGTCTTCACTGGAATAAAATGTGCTGCCTTAGTCAATTTCTCCACCACCATGATGGAATCATGTTGCTTCACTGTTCTGGGCATCTTTGTAATAAAATCAACTGTGAAAACTTCCGACTTCCATTCTATAATGGGTAATGGTTGCAATAACCCAGCTGGATGCCTATGCTCTGTCTTTACTTTCTGACATTCTAGACATTTGGCTATGTAATTAGCCACTTATTTCTTCATTCCCGACCAAAAGTATTGGCTTCTCACAACTGCAATTGTCTTCTGATATCATGGGTGCCCGACATATGGCACATTATGCATTTTCTTTAACACTACATTTTTCAACTCATTGGAATTCGACACATATACTTTTCCTTTGTACATGAGAATTCCATCTTCTTTTGGCTCATAAAAAATAAATTTCTATTGAAAATTACCTTGCTGTAATGTTCCTTTTATTTTTAGATCTCGCTGATCTGAATTTGTTGCTGTAATGATTTGATCTTTCAAATCAGTCCTGTACAGGCTGATGGCTGCAATATGCACGTCATTAGCTCTTTGGTTGAGTGCATCCACCACTTGATTTTATTTTCCTTTTATATGCTTTATTTCAAAGTCATACTCACTAAGAAATTCAAGCCATCTAGTTTGTCTAACATTTAATGTTGGTTGTCCAAACAAATGCTTGAGACGACATTGGTCTATCCTTAGCTCAAATTTCCTTCCCATGAGGTAATGCCTTCACATTTTTAATGCATGTACAATTGCTGCTAACTCTAGATCATGGGTGGCATAGTTCTTTTCATGCTCTTTTATATTGTGGGACTCATAGCATACCACATGATCCTTTTGACTAAGAACTCCACCGAGCCCTTCCTCGTACACATCTGTGCACACTACAAAATATTCATCTGGATCTGCAATATTCAATATTGGCGCACTTGTCAATATGTCTTTCAACCACATAAAACTTTCTTCACACTTGGAAGTCCATTCAAGTTTCACTCCCTTCTTTTGCAAAGATGTGATTGGGATTACAATCTTTGAAAACCCTTTTATGAATCTTCGGTAATAATAGGAAAGACCCCAAAATTATCTAACCTTGCACTATCCATCCTCTAATGACCTCTATCTTCTCAGGATCCATTTCTATCCCCTCTGCTGAAATGATATGCCTCAAGTAGTGAATCTTCTTTTGGTAAAAGATGCACTTGCTTAGCTTAGCATATAACTTATGCTCTTTTAAAACTTGCAACACCATTCTCAAATGTTGCTCATGTTCCTCTTCTTACTTAGAGTAGATGAGTATATCATCTAGCAACACAATTACAAACTTGTCCAGGTATTCTTTGAACACTCCATTCACTAGACACATAAAAATAGTCGAGGCATTTGATAGTCCAAATGGCACTATTGTGAATTCATAATGCCCGTATCTTGTCCTAAATGTTATATTGCTGATGTCTTCTTCCTTAATCCTCACTTGATGATAGCCCAATCTCAAGTCAATATTGGAAAATATTCTTGCACCTTTCAACTGATCAAACAAATCATTAATTCTTGGCAAAATATATATGTTCTTTATGGTGACCTTATTCAACTGTTTGAAATCAATACATAGCCTTAAGGTTCCATCTTTCTTCTTTACAAAGAGCACCGAGGCTCCCTAAGGTGACACACTTGTGTGTATATACCCCTTCTTTAACAATTCTTCAAGTAGCATCTGCAACTCTTTCAATTATGATGTGCCCATTCTATAATGTGTTTCAGACACTGGGGCAACTTCTGGTACCAAATCAATAGAGAAATCAATGTCTCTCTTGGGTGGAAATCCAGAGATGTCTCTAAAAACATCTTCAAAATGCCTCAAGACCGGATGGTCTTCAATTCTTGTCACTTTATCTTTGGCTACCTCTTCCACATGGGCTACAAAAATATGACATCCCTTCATGAAGCTCTTTTTCAACTCCATAGCCGAAATCTCTCTAACAACTACAACTCTTAGAATGCCTTGAATCTTGCCTTGTTTCCTTTCTTCATCAAGACATGTGAGTGTCTTGTTGTAACAATATAGGACAACATGGTGTTTTTCCAACCAATCCATGCCAATTAGATAATGATATGAACCCAATGGTATGATGTTTACATCTACCTTTGTGTTGAGTCCATTCATGTCTATAAAAAAATATTTAACCAACTCATTGATTTTCCTCTTAGCCTCGGTAGCTAACTGAACTAACCAAGATTTATTATGCTCACTCCTTTGCAAGTGAAATATTTCAATAATGTTAGCATTTATGTAACTATGGATAGCTCCAGAATCAATTAAAATTTCTATGAGATGGTTATCAATCTTACCTTCCACTTCAATAATGGGGGATTGATACTCTGCTTGCTTGTTGTCCAAGTACGCATATATCCTTGGCATGTTTCCTCCCATATCTTCCATTGTTTCAGCCTCTTGAATGTTTTGGATAGTCCTCATTCTTTCTCCTTTGCGAGGGCATTCCATATATAAGTGATTCCCCTCACACCCCCAACATTGTACAAGATGATGCCTTGACCTTTTCCCAGATTAATCTACAATATTGTGCTCATTTTGGGTTGACTGTCCTTGTTGATTTTCTTGAGATTAGTGTTACACATGATAACCTAACTGAGAGGGGGGGGGGGTGTGAATCAGTTAGATAAAATTTCTTCTTTTTATTTAACAGATTACTCAATGAACACAGATTATGTCTTTTACTGTATGTCTTGCTACAAATCATTCAAATAAATA
>JASDQU010751856.1:37791-57049 GCA_032191745.1 Picea mariana
GAGCAGGGTTCTTATATAATTCACATTAGTATTTTCTTATCAAGAAAAAGTTGAGGCCAACAATGAGGATCTAATATCCTCATGTTATTCTCCATTTTGTTTCAACAGTCCGACCATGATAGGTGTTGAAGTTTTAATTATACAACTAGCAATTATGGTTCTTCTTTATTATTACAATCATTTAGCACATTAGTTGCATAAATAATATCACTCAAAGCGAGACAATCATAGAAACAATAAAGACACACATATTATCCTGGGAAACCCTCATGGGGGAGAAAACCCAACAAAACTTCCTCAATATAGATAGACCAAAGACTGAACAAAATATCCTCCTCTACTCCTTCACTAGGAAGAGTAGTGCACCAATTAACAAAGAAATGCCAAGAGATAGACCAGAAACCCTCCTTGATGTCACCCCCAGTTGCAGCAGTTTCTCCCCCAAGACTTGCACACTGCAAAGCTGGTTGGTGAGTGTATCTAAATGAGACACTGGCCTCTCTTATAAATAGTCGTCTAGTCAGCCTATAATTAACTATCAAGGCACAATACGACCGAATTTTACTAAGGCACAATAGGGCCTAATTAAATATAATATAATAATATTATTCAACTCTCTCTCAGGTAGAATATTCATCAAAGTTACAATATTTCAACACTCTCCCTTAACAAGAAGGGTATTCTACTTGAAACATTAATAACAATTGATTGGTCTCAATATATCATCAAGAGGAGGGGACATTATCATTAGAATTAGGAACATTGTTGGTCATATCTATAGGTCATCGAAAGTTTTTTCTCATCATCAACATTAGTAGAAACTGAGCATCATCATCATTTGTAGCACAGAGCTGGAGTAACATCATCATCAACAACAACATGAAGTTGGAACATCAACATAAAAAACACAAAGCTGGAACAACAACAACAATGGAAACAACAACATAGAGCTTGAGTAACATCATCATTAACATCAATGGAAACAGAATGAGGCAGGTGCATCAACAACAACATTTGTGGTACTTTGACAAATTGTCTTTACTGGACCTTCGAGATCTACCCAGGAATCATAAGATTCCCTGGGATGTAAAATTCTAACCGAGATACCACATGGTACTATGACATACTGTCCTTACTGGACCTTCAAGATATACCCAGGAATCATAATATTCCATAGTATATAAAATCCTAACTAAGCTACCACTACTAACCACAACTGGCATATACATGCATAGGTACTCTAACAAACCATCCTTACCAGACCTTCAGGATCTGTCCAGGGATGATCAATTCCCTAAGATATAAAATCCTAACTGAGCTACTCGTTGTTGGTCAGGATACCATAGTGTCATCAACATCCCTCCCCCTTTTGAGGGGGGTCCTTTCGGACTACACCAAACTTGTATTAGAAGTACTCAAACTTTACACAACACAAAGGCTTAGTCAACACATCTGCAACCTGCTCATCTGTGCCAACATATTGGAGCTTTACAGCGCCCTTCTGTACCATGTCACGAATGTAGTGATACCAGATATCAATGTGTTTCATTTTATCATGAAACACTGGGTTCTTTGTAATCTTTATGCAACTCTAGTTATCATAAAAGATCATGGTAGCATCCATCTCTAGGTAAAATTAGACATGTCAACAACTTCTGAATCCATATGTCTTCACAACTGGCAGAGCATGTTGCAATGTACTCTACTTCTTTAGTACTAAGAGAAATATTGGACTTCTTCCTAATTTTCAATGAAGTCATGGTTGACCCCAAAATGAAACATCATCATAAAGTGCTCTTTCTATCTAAAGCACTTCCATCCCAATCTGAATCAGTATAACCATACAGTCTGAAGTCATGATCTCTAGTATAACAAAGACCACAATCCAACGTACCCTTAAGGTATCCCATCACATGATTTGCAACTACAAGGTGAACATGTTTGGGCTCCACCAGATACTGACTCAAGGTGTTCACAACAGAGCATATATCTGGCCTGGTATTCATCAGATACATCAACGAACCAATAATTTATCTGTATAAAGTATCATCAACTAACTATGATGAAGTATCAATCAATAACTTCAGGTTCATATCCATAGGAGTGGGCATGGATCTACAGTCCATCATGTCGAATCTCTTCATAATTTCCACAACATACTTTCCTTTATTAAGAAAAATCTCTTCTGGGATCTACCATACCTCAAGACCTAAGAAATACTGCATCAGGCCTAGGTCCTTCATTTCAAATTCAGTGGAAAGCTTCTTCTTACAATTTGTGACAATCTTTTCTTCATCTGTCAAGAATAAGTCATTCACATATAGCAACAATATAATTGGTCCATCATTCTTAATATTGAAGTAAAGGTTGGTATCATCTTTACTCTTGGTAAATCCCAAGCTCATCAGAAAACTATCAATCCTTCCATACCAATCTCTTGGAGCTTGCTTCAACTTGCAGACATAGTGAGAGGAAGAGTTGTGGCAATGACAATGAGAAGCATTACTAAGTGACTTTAGAGTTACACTTGGTTTTGGAAATTTGAATATATTTGAGTGCAAGTCTAAGAGATAGCATAGGGTTATTCCAAGGTTGAGGTAGTTAATTCTCATCTTTGAGAAAATTAGAGATGATACAAATAACTAGGAATAATGTTCAATTGACTTAGAACAAGATGATGCAACAAGTAAACTAGAACATTTGTATGTAAACTGAACTTCTAAAATTGGATGATGATGATACTTTTATTCTAAAACTTGAATTAGTTCTTGATTGTTTCACTAGTCATCTCTTAAAAATTGATCACAAAGTACCTCATCAAGTGGAAGAAGATGCCTCCAAAAGAATCCAAGTGGGAAGATGAGTACTTCATGCAACAACACCCTCAACTACCAAGATTTGAGGCCAAATAATTTTGAAGTGAGGTACTATGTTATGTACCTAACCCTTATTGATTTTATTTTCTTCATTGTTGTCCCAATAGTACATCTTCTACCCTCCTCGTTTATCATTCTTCCACTTGGGGATTCATCTTTAGGATCAAGGGGTAGTTTAGGAATACCCAACCCTAATTATTCTCATATATGGAGTAGGAAGACTCATAGGTACTCTCCTTGTGTTGTGTATTTCTCTATTATAATGGAAGGTTTTCATCCTCAAAGTGGTAGCTCAATAATATTTACATGCATTATTTTTCATATTATCATAATAGCGTTGTGATATTTTTTCTTTATTATATTGTTTTAAGTAATCTGATGCATGTGGGCCCCGTTTGGGTAAGTTAGTACATTAACTTCCCGGGGTTGTAACTTTTGCATACGATCTCCGTTTTAGGTGTATGATAGCCCGTTGGAAAGGTATCATCGAGGAGATTCATTCTCGGGCCTCAATAATTCCATCGACTATCCTTGAAAATATCAATCCTGAAAAACCTTCATTTAGGCCCTCAAAATGGCCCCAAAAGTTAAAAACTGCTAAAGATAGTAAATTACCAAAATTGCCAGAAAACTGTTTTGAGCCAGTTGGAAAAGGTGGGTGGCCACCGATATCCACCTGGATCAATCATCCCTCCTTAGGAAGCAATTGTCTCCATTGCATTGAGTTCCTGGGGGAGAGGGAAAAGCGTTTGTTGAATCTGCATCTTGGTGAGTTGTTTGCCTTGCTGGAGACGTCGTGATGCTTAGTTTGTGGAAGCTTGTCATGAACCTGTTGAGGCTGAGTATGTTCAAAAAATCGAGCTACATGATAGGACGGTGTGCAAAAGGAATCTTTGCACTTTGTTGCAACCTTGTCGACATGCTTATGTTGGATAGAAGGTGTCTGGGGCGAGGCTGTAGTGGTTGCAGTGTCCTTCTATTCCCCATTTGAACAAATTGTGAAGAAGCTGAATTTTGCAGTATGAGATACTACCTTGTGACACTGTTTAGGTGAAACAATAGTCAGAACTACCTCTAGTATTCTGTAGAGATGACCCCCTAGAGAAACAATGACACTGCAAGGTCGAGACTCATAAACATCATGGCTTATCCACATATATGGCTGGCCCAAGAGAACATCACAGACATCCAGTGGAGAAACATCACATAATACCTCATCCTTGAAGGGTTGGATGCCGTATGAAAATCTACACTATTGGCTGACACAGAGATATCGTCCTTGGCGAAGCCACCCAATGTTGTATGGTTGCGGGTGTGGTGTTTTCGACAATCCTCACTGTTTGACAACCTCTGTTGAGATGAGGTTCTTCTGGCTTCCGCTATCAACAATAAAATGTAGCGGGGTCCCCTTCAACTGCATCTGTGAATGAAAAAGGCACTCCCCCTCTTCAGGATCTGTTGGTTCTTCTGGTTGAATTGTTGCGGTCGCGACAATAGTAGTGGGGTCTGCATCAATGATCTTTCCTTTACCAGTATTTTGAGAATCATAATTTGAATCAGGTTTTGGCTCTTTATCTTTGATCTCAGCCACCAATGACTGTTTTGAGCGACATTCATCAGTGTTGTGCAAGGGGATTTTGTGGAAATCGCACCATTTTTCAGTGTCCTTCTTTGTCTTCTCGTGACCTTTCTTTTCCTGTGGCTTGGATTGGTTTTCGAGAAACTGTTTGTTAGGGTCGTCTTTGTCATACTTTGGTTGTTGCGTATTTGCAGACCAGAACTGTCATTTTTTCTAGTGCTTAAATTTTTGCTTGATTTTAACAACATATCGATAGGAAACACTGAGTGATGAGATGTCCATAAAATCCATTTTAGTTTGGATGTATCTATGTAGAGCCCCACAGTATTTCAAAACCAAATGTCATTCGGAGTCTTTGATACCCAGCTTGGTGCGCAAAGTATGGAAGGCATTGGTGAACTTCGAAATTGCTTTCCCCCTCTCTTGCCGCAGTGTGGTCCATCTCATGTATTTGTCCTCAAAGTTTTCAACAGGGTAATATTGTTCCTTTACCGCATCCACAAAAAATTCCCAAGTGGGCTTGACCCCATATATTCCAGACTCCTCTATGGAACTTTTCTCTCAGTAAGCTCCCCACCAATGTTTGACATGAGGGAGAGCTTTAAGGAGTGTGAAGATGATCTTTTCACTGTTGAAAAAATTGTGAATAGAGAAATAACCTTCTAGCAGAGTTAACCATTTTTCTAGGGCTTCTGCATCTATCTGTCCTTCAAATACAAGAATATCAAAATTAACTTGTACCTTGAAAGGCCAGGTGCCTCCAAAGTGGTCACTTGATGAATATGTGCCTGCTACTATCGGCAGACATTGAAGGATGTGGGAAAAATTCTCCATCATTTCATCCCTCTATCGTGTGAGATATTTCTCAAGCAACAGATTGATAGGATCGTCTGCTCCGTCATTTTTCTTTTCTTCCACCATTGAGGGTTTCTTGTGTGTGCGAGAGCGATTGTATTCAAGAGAGACAAGATCAAGACCCAACTTGCTATACTTAGACCTCGTCGGGGAAATGCACTGAAAAAAATGATCAAGAGCAGACTGCTCTTATACCACTGATCCGGATTATTTTTGGCACGAAATGAGAGCGGAGATATAATAAAGAAATGCACAGAGATATCGCAGATATCCAATAATATAACATAAATGTATCAGATATGCAACCATAAACACAAAGATACAGTAGTACAATTTCTATTAATGAGCGAAAATGTACAAAGACTGTAAAAATACAGAGTGAAAGACTCGATGTAATGGTGGCAGCTTATCTCTGAGAAGAGATGTGACGACTACTCGCATTCGCAAGAAGATTATTACAATGAGGCTCTGAAGGCCTTTTTACAATAAACAAGAATTCCAAAAACCATAGACATCCAAAAACCTAACCCTAGGAGATGAAGCGCCAAAAGTCACGTGGGCCCCGTTTGGGTAAGTTAGTACATTAACTTCACGAGGTCGTAACTTTTGCATACGATCTTCGTTTTAGGCATATGATAGCCCGTTGGAAAGGTATCATCGAGGAGATTCATTTTTGGGCTTTAATCATTGTATCAGATATCATTTATAATCCTAATCCCGAAAAACCTTCATTTAGGCCCTCAAAATCGCCCCGGAAGTTAAAAACTACTAAAAAAAGTAAATTACCAAAATTGCCAGAAAACTGTTTTGAGCCAGTTGGAAAAGGTGGGTGGCCATCGATATCCACCTAGAACTTAATAATATGAAAAATTAGAGGCTCTAAGTAACTTAACATAGTCCACGAGTTATCGAGAGACTCCCTAATTTATATCAGTGGTTAACTAGCAAAATATAAGTGAGAATAAACATTATTAATGAAATAATAGTCCATAAGTTAGAATGCCCATGCCCACAAGAATCAACAGAACTAGGAAAGAAGAGAATAGTCCATAACAAATCACAGTTTTGCAAGAGTATAAACACAATAGCTAATGTCAGTCTCCTTATTAACATTTGAAGATAGCGTAAAATGCCAAAAAATAA
Organism: Picea mariana; assembly: GCA_032191745.1. NCBI lineage: Eukaryota > Viridiplantae > Streptophyta > Pinopsida > Pinales > Pinaceae > Picea > Picea mariana. The sequence goes on from JASDQU010751856.1 coordinate 44,245, forward strand.
AACATTTGCTTGAAGTCAAGTATTCTATTTGTAAGTTTTGCTTGAGGTTCTTGGCCTTCCTCGACTCTTTGAATGCCCTAAACTCTTCATCTACCTTGGGCTCTCAACCATTTACAAGTATTTTCTTCACCCTCATGTCAACTATTCAACCTTATTATGAAGATAATATTCAATTAAACTACTCAACAATTACAAATTTTGCTCTCTTTAAGTGAGCCTCATCAACGAACAACATTTTAACACTTTGTGTGCATATATTGAGCACTAGTCCTATGACTTGAGCAATACTCCTACTTGCACTCTTGTACCTCAAGTCATCTTGATCACAATGAGCATGTCTATGATGTTTTACTAGAGTATTGCCTTCTTATGTTCATACTTTCTCCATGTTAAAAATTCAACCTTTGGTTTGTGATACATAGCACTAGATATTGCACTAATACTTGCATTGCTTTGCTCCATGCTCGATAATTGCTTTGACCTCTATATTTCCCCTTCCTTAGTTTTGGAGACTTTCATTCTAATAACATTTTTATGCTCCAATTATTTCTTCTTCCTACCGATCTCACATCTTTGCATACAAACATCAACTTCATTAAACAAGTATAATGGTAAGAGTGATAAGCTACAAGATAGAGAGGGTACAAGATAAAGAGGGGAAAGAAGTAATACCAAGACTACCCAAAGTAGCACAAATCTAAGTTTTAACTTTAATCGGATCTAAATGCAACATCCACAATTTGAACTCATGTTTCCTTAAATGGAAATTTTCAAGGAATAAGGGGAATCAAATGTTTATGATGGAAAAGCACAAAGAAGTCATTCATCTTTGCATTGCATGTACGAATTTGCAGCGATCAATCTCTTGTTTGTAAACCATAACAAGACAATTTACCTCTAACAATGATAAAGTGCTTGTAGATTTAAAACATTGTTGATAAATTCAAAATATCATTAGCCAAATAATAATAGAGTTGACCATGAATTTAAGCCAAGTGATACCCACGGTCAATCCTTGCATAATTTTACATGCTGAACATGTTTCCAAACTCAAATTTCACCCAACAAATTCTAGGTGTCAGATAATGGTTCTGAATAACCCTCTTTGCTTGCACACGACTATTTTTGGGTTAAAGTCCGTAAGATCCATGTGGTCTGTAACAAATGTGTAACAAATGCATGGAACCATTCATCAGTTGGTAAACTTCTTGTTTGTTCATAGGAGCAAGTAGAGGTGCAGTAGTTCTCTAAGGGTTGTTGTGCAGGGAAGCAGGTTGAGCGCAATCGCACATTTACATCTGATCACAATCAGAAATTCCATCGCGGAGTCTGCAAGACTCATCTGTGTGAATCAAGCTCAATTGGAATGCCAATAGCTCAGATTGCAACAACCGGGTGGGGGTGACCTGCGATTCCAATCAGAAGAAGATCTTGGCTGCTCGTTTGCTGGGTGTTGGATTATATGTACAGATTCCTTTGGCACTGTGGGAAGGCTGACGCAGTTGAGATTATTAAATCTAAGAGCCAATGCTCTTCAGTCTATCCATTTAAGATTTGGCTCATAGCCTAGATGCCTTAACTTTTCTTTTGAAGCCAAAAAACCTTGCAACTGTTGCTGCTGACATACACATGCCCCTCCAATAGTTAAGCCCAGTAATATCTATCTTCGTTCTTCCCTTTCTGTATATAGCGTATTCTATGAAGAATATTGCAATCTTTGGATTTGTTTTCTGTTTTTTTGTGCTTGGGAATTCCTGAGTTCACTAGCCTAGCTCTGTAACAAAATGCAATTGATTTGATTTTTCTATCTTGATTCTTGAATACAAAATATACTCTAAGGATCAATATTGATACATTGCAGGTGGAGGAGGTGCAGGAAGAACTCCTTTGGATGGAAACACAAGAATGAAGGTATCCTTGAGTGCAGCAAGGGGCAGGCTCATATCCATCAAGAAGGGGCAGGTAAACTTCGCGACGGAAACACCAGCTCTTCCAATGTCATTCTCACCACAGATTTGGATGGATGCGTCTTTGGTTGATCTCCTTTGACAATCTTATCTGTTTTTCCCAATTGCATTGTGGGGTATAAAGCTTCAGAGGCTACAGAAACACACAAGGTTTCATTGAAATCTGTTGTTTATAGCTTTAGGGTTTACTTCTGCAACTGAGATTCATTAAGCAAAATGTAATATTCCAGCTAGGCTTTTTAGCAGAGCTATGATACTCCAGAAGGAACTTACCAGAGATAAAATAATTTTATTAAGGTCTACGAATGACCCAGCAATATACTTTTAGTAAGGTCCATAAATGAAGTAATAGGTCAATGAAACTAGACACTACAATCAGTGGCCATTGGAGTGTTTATAACACTCTTAGGGATAAAATGTTATCAAAACACAAAAGATATAGATGAAATTAAAAGAAATAAAAACATAAGAGACACAAAGCCCTATGAGGTGCAAGGACCTAGTTTCACAACAGCATCATAAGAGTAAAGGAAGAGGAGGGAGAATAGGCCTTCATATCCTCATCAATCACTATGAAAGGAGCGATGCAAACCCTGATGACGTTATCCAGGGAATGCCCAGCACTAAAAGGGCTTGGATATACAATCCTAGGAGGAGTTGTGGAATGAGAATGGAAGAGAGAATATCGAGAAGATTTTTCTCTCTTAGGCTGAGGGTAAGAAACTGATGATGAAGATCTGACTGCATGTGTTTTGAGGTCTCGAACATGTGAAGTGTTTGCAAGTAATATGAGAAGATGCTCATTGTCTTACAAATCTACCAACCATCCAACACACAGGTGAGGAGTCAACCTGACACTTAGCACCTTCACCAACATAGATAGGCTGAAAGAAAGAGGTAATGAGCATGATGGAACTGGGCTGGCAGAGGCCTCACAGAGTCTCTCATCCTTGGTCACCACCTATCAGACATATAAGACTAGGTATCTATGATCAAGGTAGCTAAAGAAGGTCAAAATAGAATCTCCCAAGTCTCAAAACAAGCAAACGAAACTCACCAAATCTCATACTGTTTAAGACACCTAAAGACAAAGCGTTCCATAAATTCAATGGGAGCAATGAAAGCGTTCCATAAATAGAAATGAAAGAGTCTTGAAACACCCAAAGAACTCTAAAAGACCATAACCAGTAGAGCTCTCTAGGATGTATTTGTCATATGTATTTAATATTATGAAAAAGATATATTTGTTTTATGCTTTTTAATATTTGTATAATTTGTTTTATGCAGAGATTTATTGAACACAAAATTGATGGGAAGTGATTTTTTTTTTTTTTGTTTCTCTGTGTTTATTTTTTGTGGGATGTTTATAATTAAGTTAGAGATTGTCCTTTGAAAAAATACATGAAATTTAAGATCTATAACATTATAAAAGTGGTTTTTATATACCATTTTATGACTCTGTTGGTTATAATATTTATTAATTTATCACTAAGAACAAAAATAATATGATACGAAAAATAATAACTTATAGGTTTCATCAAAAAAAAGTTATATTATGTAGGTCACTGAAATTGGTGCATTATCATTTGCTAAGTCAATCTCATTAATAAATAAAATGTGTTATTTTCTAGTGGAGAGTAGAAGTAATCAATAAGTTTTTTTTAAATTAATTTTTTATTGAAATGATAAATAGTTTTATAATAACCATGATTATGATTTCATTATATATTAAATTAATGTTAAATAGTATTTAAAGATATAAGATCTCAACATTGTAATTTAGTAATGATAACATGTGATATCCATATTTTATTTATGTTGAAATTATTTTATTTTAAAACATAATTTAAAATCAAAAAAATTAATTATGTTAAAATGGTTTTGTTTTAAAACATAATTTAAAATTGTTTTTAATTGGTTAAAAATTTATCTCCCCTTAAATGTAAATCAATTAATAATAGAGTTTTGAGATATATTAATTAGATTAAAAAATACATAATAACTATAGGTTAATAATTTCAGATATAAAAATAATTAAATCTTATGACTTTTTTAAATAAAATATTTAAAATGTATTAATAAGAATTAAATTAAAAAAATTAAATATTATAAAAAAGTTATCTTAAAAACCATTAATATAATTCAAATTCAAATTCAATTTATAGATTAATTATAAATTATGATCTCTGTTTAAAAATAAATCAAATCACTAAATTTTAAAATTTCAAGGAAGTTAAATTGATCCATTTAACTTTATTTGGGACATTACTCTGTAAACCAATTGGAAATTTAATCCAATAATATTAAATATTATATATTTTTTTCTCTAAAAAAATTAATATAATTTAAATTCAACTTTCATGATTTGAATATCAAATCAATAAAGATTAAAGTTTCAGAAAGTTGAATTAAGTGGCTATTCATTTCTTATTTGATTGACAAATCAATAAAACTTAAAGGAAGTTAAATTAAGTGACCATTCATTTTTGACATTTCAAATATTAAATGTCACTCACTAGTAATTTAGATATTTACGACTTTCTAAATGCTCGCTCACTAGTAATTTAGATATTTACAACTTTCTACCTGCTCGCAACTACAAATTAGAATATTGATTTCTAACAAATTAAAATATTAATTCCTAACACATGATAGCACAACCACACAATAAAGAACAACCAATCTAAATTCACCACAGCATTGCACCGAAGATTACCACGCAATCATGACAATCAAAAACATGTCCATGACAATAGAAGAAATTTATTTTACTGAGGGGATGAGTAAACATTTACGTTTATAATGGCCATTTGAATGCATGAGAGTACACATGAATAATAATATATTTCACTATCACGTTTTTTTTCACCTAAAGTCCATTTAGTTGCATCGTTGGCAACCGTTTGGCTAAAAGCATATCACAGTCTTACGGGCACAGGATTCTGAGATGCAACAGCAAGCCAACTACTGGTCACTAAGGCCCGAATAATTTTCTATTGTATAGCGTCCCAAGGTGGACGGAAGCCCATTCCCAACTGACTTATTATCTCCACACGTGTTTGAAAAGACACGTGTGGAGATCTACCAGAAATCATCAACCATTATACCCATTATAGTTGAAAATACTAATTTGAGATGGACCTAACAATCTCACTCTTTGATTAGTATTAGTTCGGTCTGCGCTAATAGCTTAGGAGACTATTTTTTTCATTTTTCAGGAATGGCATGTATATCTCGACCTACGAAGTGAATGGATTGTGACCGGGTGAGTGGCTTCATTATCCTTGCTACTTATTACTATAAGGTTCTTATACGAGTTATTAATTAAGATATTTTGATTAATGGAGACTTTCTTAAGAAATTCACAATTGCAAATTTCAAATTTTAACAAAAACTGAGAATAACATAAGGTGTTATAGAAGAGTTCAAGAATAGTCTGAATTTACATCAAGAAGCTAAAACTTAAATGAAGATATTTTAGCTTTGGAGAAAACATTTGCAACTTCTGAAGATAGCCTTAGCCTTAGCCTTGAGCTGAAATGGGATGGATTGAGGTCTTAATTTATCATAGTTCATTTTTTTTCTTTCAACATTTATAATAATTTTAACAAATTATTATTTGGGGGGAGTGTATAAATTTCAAGTTATCCTATTGAAATATTGAAATATGGTTAACAGTTTCAGCTTTTTTGGCAGACTCTTCAATATTGACAATATTGACAAACATTTCTAGCATAGATGTTGTTGATTAAAGCTTTCAAGGAAGAGAAACTAGTGAAATTCTAGTAGTTGTTGTAGTGTTTTGATCCCTTCAAGGTCAAACTATATCTCTAGCTCCTAATACCATAAGGATGGACTCACCAGTGAATATGATCCAAGTTTAGTGAAGAAATTACATTAGAAGGCTATGGAGGTTAATGTCTGTTTCTTTTTGTGCTAATTTTTTCTCATCTCTACAATAAATTTGTGACTAATAATTTACTTATAAAGAGAACTATCTCCAAAATTGGGGTTATGATATTGATCAAGAAAATACCCGCTGATTACTTTTCTTTTTGTTGTATATAGGTTTCCATCATACCCTAAGTCACTTCTAGTGGTGTCAATAGGCATGTAATGACTGATTACTTTTCTTTTTGTTGTATATAGGTTTCCATCACACCCTAGGTCACTTATAGTGGTGTCAATAGGCCTGTAATGGAGCTGTAATGGAGCAGATGGTCAAATTATACAAAAAGTCCCATTTGGGCAGGAGTCTACCTTAGTATGATGGTTGCAAGAACCTGTACATTGTTGGGGTATTGTTCTTGGCCTCCAAAGAATTTAACAGGTCAAATTATATCCAAAGTCCCATTTGGGCAAGAGGCTACCTTAGTATGATGTTTGCAACAAACTATACATTGTTGGAATGATGGTTGCAACAAACTATACATTGTTGGGGCATTGTTCTTTGCCTCCAAAGAATTTAACAACAATCTTGTTGATGAGGATGATGAAATGGGTGGCTCTAGGTATGCTCAAAATTTAGATTGTCACATACAAATTGTACTGTCAAAATATATGATAATTTGTCATGCAATTTAAGGTCATTGTTTCTTTAAGATATTTAACAATAGGAATCTACATATTCACATTGCACAATTACTAAATATATTTGAATTTAAAGAACATAATGAAATTTTAAGGTTGTAGTGCACATACTCTAACAAACAAATTTTGAGCAAATTTTGAACCATAAGAGTTAAAACATGCTATTAAAGAAAGGAAATTTTGAGCAAATTTTGAACTGTAAGAGTTAAAACATGCTATTAAAGAAAGGAAATGGTAGCAATTGTTTCCAAGGTTTTCAAAATTGGCTGGAGGAGTTCAATTTCCAGCCAAGAGTATAGGAGCTACCTGTACATTTGATAGTTTTCCACTTTTGGATTTTCTCGAAGACAAGACAAACACATGTGTTTCCTTCTTGGCCATGGATGTTGTGCTTCCTTATCGGCCATGGATGTTTTGTTAGAACTCGGAGAGAATGGATTTAGATTGAAATACTTAGCATTGTGCCACATTGGAAGCATTATCAAGGCATCCTAAATTAATATGAGGTGACAATTGATAAATATGAAAGGATAAAGTTATCATGACTGCAACATTGCAACAAGCATTATCGATGCATCCTAAATTAATATGAGGTCACAATTGAAAAATATGAAAGGATAAAGTTATCATGATTGCAACACTGCAGCATTGTCTTCAGGCCTAATATGACTAACGATTAACTAAGATGATGAGAAGAGCATTTAGTTTTAAATCAATGATTTGATTTTGTTTTTTTATTATTAAATAATTTTTGAAACTGTGACAAATCCTTGAAAATAGCTTATAGCGGGAGAATGATGTGAACTATACTAGGATAATGATCATTTGTAGCTATGCAGAGCAGTGAACTTTACCTTACACGTAATGTACTGCCTATATCTTCATCAAATTTGCATATCTGAATGCATTTAATCTTGTATTTATTGTCGAGATACTTATCTATCACCGAACATAGAGAGCCTATATCGTGGCAATGCAAGATTTTTTCCAAGATTTGTTTTTTAATTTAAAATTTTAATTATTTTTTATTTCTGACAATTTCACATCCAACCAGGGATACATCATCATTTCAACATTTTTAACCAATCATAAAATAGAAATTTTGAATATTAAATATTTAAAAAATAATTTTATTTTTCAAAATATTAAAATTAATACATAAATATCATTAAACATTGGAAAACATTATAAAAATTTTCATATAATTCAAAAGTCAAAATGATTTGACCCAAAATTGATTGCTATATTCCCTGCTTTGGCAGGGACTAATAAGACCATCCTCTAGCGGTATGAAGAGCTCAAATAAAATGCCATCTTGCACCCAGGGTCTAAGGGAGGAAATCCAAGTGCTATGAATGTATCTTCAATAGATGTTGTCCTTGATTTCCCTATTATCCCCTTTTGTGGGAAGGAGATGATTAGGGGCATCCAACAAGTGGTTGAGAGGGGGATTCTCTATAGATATGCCAATAGACTAGAGGAGAGAAGTAGCCTCGAAAAACCAACCTTGTCTATACTCAAAGAGGTTCAATGAAGCAATCTCGTCGGAAAGAGAAAAAAACAAGATATGGATATTTATGGCATCTACAATAAAAATCCCCTAGAGTGTGAATCCTCACAAAAAAAATACAATTTTGAAAATGTTTTCCATACACAAAAGATGAGCTAGAGACTCTTTGCATGGATGATAAGTTTACAATGGATCTTACATTGGACCACGATAGACTAAACTTTACATTGGACCATGATAGACTAAACTCTCTCTACTCAAGACCAATTTGTTTAACTCAAACTGAGCCCCTGGTCTTTAACATCATAAATAACAATGGGTTAAATGATGGTGTCAAAGAGGAGGGACAACTTCGTTGGAATGTCTTGAAAATGCAACTAGAAAAGTTGGAACTCTAACATGGATAGAGAGGCATACCCTTTCCAAAGGTAGGGTTAGGAAGCAAGACTCATACTGAAGCTAGGGTCTGAAAACTAAACCCCAAATATGTATAAGAAGTAGGGATCTCAACCTTCCCCAGAAAAAAGAAATGAAAATCCTCCAAAGATTTCTGTGAAGTATTAAAACTTACTCTTGCTAAAGTTTACCACATTCTTTGAGGTATTAAAATTGGGCTTACTCTTGTTTAGGTTTACAACAATCTCCTTAATATCACAAAGCTAGAGAGGGAATCCAATTTCCTTCAAAGGCCCTCAAGTGAGGAGGCTAGGAGTATTACAATCATGACCTAGATGCAACATCATCAACATGAGTATTCTCTTTCATGTACATTTCCAAATCATCAATGTAAATCCCAAACAATGTAGGTGATAGGGAGCATTATAAGGCTCTTTTGGGTGTTGACTTTTGTATCTCTTACTATATTATTTTTTTCTTTAGTTTTCAAGGGTGTTCTTAACACTCCCAGAGTCCATAGATGATTGATTGTTTGTACTTTCGAGTCCAGTGACATTTTTCTTTTTCATTTTTTGACTATTATCCCCTCTCACTTCCCCACACACATGAATTCTCACCTAGATTTAGATTCCTCATTGAAATGTCTGCAACAATTGTGCCAATTAGTGTGTTGTTTACTTAGATGTCGTTGATGACAATAAGAGATTTTTCTTTGTCATTTGTGGACAATTATCCCCTCTCTCTTACACACATGAATTCTCACCTGCATTCATTTAGATTTCTCATTGAAATTGTTAAGAATATAGCCAAGTAAATAACCAAAAACAAGATCAAGAAGGCAAAGAAGACAGTGAAAAAGGAACGAAGCCAATTCAATTAATGTGTAAATAAATAACATATATATAGTACATATTGCACAACTGTCCTCTAACGGTATGACCATTAGGGTAAGATAACGAACTGAGATTAGAGTTTTCAACATCCCCCCCTAATCATAAGTTCATTCTTGCCTAAAAAACCACCACTTCTTGACAACTAGTAATGTGTCAAGCAAATATTCAGAGGGATTAAGATCCTCTCTAAACTCTAAAAAAATAGCAGAAGATGAAGGATTCTACTAAATTGGTGGTTTAAGGATGACCACAAACTCATCTAGTGGTTTCAGGATGACCAAAAACTCATTTGGTGGTTTCGGGATGACCACAAACTGAATGTCTAGCAGAAGTTGATGTCTTCTACTACATGGCATGGTTTTAAGTTGACCATAAACTAACAAGAGCTCAAGGCTCAAAAATTTGAAAGAAGAACTTCATGTCTTTTGCTTAATTGGGGGCTTTAAGCTGACCACAAACTATCAAGAGCTGAAGGCTAAAACAAACTATAAATGGTTTTAGGATTACCACAAACCATATCAACAACAATATGTTCAGGAACAAGGTTGCATACTTGATCATCTGTTCACAGGCTCTAAAACTTGTAACCTGACTAAAAACTTTAGATGGTATTCCCCCTTATTAGGGACAAGTGTTTCAAATTCCCTTGACCATCATTCACAAGTATGTCCAAGAAGAGATCCAACACTTGTATGAGCTACTGGAACAATGTGTACACTGTCACAATGCATACGCGGATGAAGATCAAAACACTGATGTATCATTTGATCAATACCAACTTCATTGACTTCACTAATTTTGTTGTGAGCAGACTGCAGAAATTTCTGAACAAAAGTGGGTTCAAAATGATTGGATTCATTGATTTTGTTGTGAGTACACTGCGGAAATTTCTGAACAAAAACAAGTTCAGAATGGTTCTTCTTTTCTTTCTTGCTGGAGTCAAGGTTTCTTACAATTCCACCCTTGTGCAATAATCCAACTCGACAATAGAAAAATTTATTCTCAATAGAAGGGTGTTGGCTTCAACTAAAAATGCACCCACTTACAATCATAATTCAATTTCAACAGTATTTGATACTTACAAAAGGAACAACAGTAAGTATCAAAAATTGCAACTCATAAAATTCTGAACAAACACAAATCCATAAATTGCAAGTCATAAAATTATGAACAGACACAAGTCCAGAATGCAAGAGTTGAATGATTCTATAAGACATAAAATTCTGAATAGACACAAGTCTAGAATGCAGGAGTTGAATTATTCTTCAAAATTTTTTATGGTGTGTATGTAAATCTCTGTAGAAGAAGGCCCCACTTGCGGCTCACAAACTTCTATTCTCTGGACATGCGGCTTTAATAAAACAAAGAAATGGCAGCCACTTTCTTTAGAGCAATGGTTCCGAATTTTCTGACGAACACGAAGACACAAGAGCTCCTTCACGTGGGGTTCTTCCCGCACAACAAACAGTTCGCAAGCAACGGCGGCACATGATTCCTCTTGGTGACTTCTTCACATTCAATTTTTTTGTACTTCTAGTAATATTCTCACTTGTGAAATGTTCAATATTTTTGTACTTCTAGTAATATTCTCACTTGCGCAAGGTGCGCCTTTTTAACTCAAGCTATGTATCAATACTTCAATAGTTTTCCAATTGAATAAAATTAAAAATACCACATAGCATTTAATTCCCTATGGAAATTTTAAAACATTTCTTCCAATTTACTTTTATATTTTCACTCACTCATTTAATTTATTTAAGGATGAAAGAAATGCCTCCTTTAAAATAAATGATTTCTTTGTAAATGTCGCCCTCCTTCAATTTCCCTGAACTCATTTCTTTTTATTTCTTTATAAAAACCAAAATAAATCTCTCAAGCCACTTTTGAAATTTAAATAAACAACCACCACTTTACTTCATTTATTTCTTTAAAATAAAATAATGAATCTGGCCTCCTTTAAAATAATAAATATTCCTTTAAAAACTAATGTAGGCTTATGGCTACCTCTTAATTTTGTATTCCTGATGATCCACAAAACCCAACTCGGTTTTTCTCTGCCTCGGTCTCTCTCCACACGATCCACATACATTTATCGCCCATAATTTCATATATATATATATATATATATTATTTTTTTTTTATTTTTTTTTCTGGACTTGCCAAAATATATCCTTCAAAAGAATATATCTTTGTTTTTCTTTTAATAATGGTACCTTCACCAATTTCTCTTTCACAGAGGATTACACATCCATTGGGTGTCTTTTAGACTTCGAAAAATGGTATCTTTCTTCCACCAAATAAATCTCACTTGACAAAGCGGCTCCTCTTTTCTTGTGCATAAAAAGAACCCTCGACCTTCCTATTTTGTGCCTGAGATCCTTTTCCTTAAGACCCTCACTTCACTTCAATTCCATGGAAAAACTACCATGGATCTCAAGAGACCAAAGGTGCATAGGTATCATACATTGCTCTAGAAAACTACCAAGCCCAAAAGATTATCTTCACGCTATGATAGCACTATTAAGAATATAGCCAAGAAAGTAAATAACTAACAACAAGATCAAGAAGGCAAAGAAGATGGGAAAAAAATGCACGAAGCCAATTCAATTAATATGTAAATCAATAAGGTATATATAGTACATATTGCACAACTGTCCTCTAACAGTATGACCGTTAGGGTAAGATAACAAGCTGAGATTAGAGTTTTCAACCGAAATTGATCTGGATTTATGAGCGGAACAAAATGAAACCACGGATTTATAATATTAACACAGAGACATAGTGAAAAATAACAGAGATACAATAAAACTTGACTTCTATTAAATAAGAAATATGTTGAAAACTGTAAAATGCAGACTGAAAACAAGCTTGGTAGAATGGTGGTAGCTTATCTCTGAGAAGAGATGTGATGGCTATGCTCATTCACAAGAAGATGAGTACCATGAGGCTCTAAAGGAATTTTGACAATGAACATGAATTCCAAAACCCTAGACATCCAAAAACCTAACCCTAGGAGATGAAGCCCCAAAAGTCATGTGGGCCCCGTTGGGGTAAGTTAGTACATCAACTTCCCGGGGTCGTAACTTTTGCATAGGATATATGTTTAGGGTGCACTATAGCTCGTTGGAAAGGTATTGATGAGGAGATTCATTTAGGGGGTTCATTCAGATAATTCGATTGTTTTTGAGGTGACCTATCATGAAAAAAATGTCATTTAGGCCCTCAAAATGGCTTCGAAAGTTCAGGAACTGAAAAAATGCTAAAAATAGTAAGTTGCTAAAAAACTATTTTGAGCCAGTTGGAAAAGGTGGGTGGCCACTGATATCCTCTTGGATCAATGCTCCCCAATTAGGAAGAAATGGTCTTCATTGTGTTGAGTTCCCCCATCAAATGAGGAATTTATTGTTGAATTTGGCCCTGGGTGAGCCACTTTCCTTGGTGCAGGAGTT